>JACEGR010004886.1:0-80996 GCA_014170235.1 Listronotus bonariensis
CTAAGAAAACTTCTTTTTTCACCCCCTACTTCCCCGGCACCCATTACTAAGGCGTTTAGGACATTTTCATAGAAAATAACACAAATCCGTTATTAGCTTTGCTCCATCACTTTTCAGTCTTTAAGAAATCATTTACGAAAACCGTTAAATTTAAGGACTTTTTTGGGGTTTTTCCATGCCTGAAATTTTTTTTTGAAAAGTGGTGATATTTCATTTTATTTATGAACAGTTGTATGGGAATAAGATAAGTTTTACATTTAACTTTGGCTGACATTATTGTGCATTAAGTCAAAAGTCAGCAAATATCATTCTGCCAGATTTAATGATTGGCAGATTACCCGGTAATTATATATTTATTTTTTGGTTTATTATTTGGACAGCGCTTTTTCTACAAAAGTGTTTTTAGATAAAAATGATAAAGACACATCTTGTACTCAAATTTTTAGTATGTCTTTATGTAATAATTTTATTTATTTTACAGATAATAATATAAAAAAATAAATAAAATAATAATTTTAATATGATATACAATTTTTTCTGAAGGAGGATAATACATATTTCCTTCTCATGTCCTAATATACCAGGTGTCACGTTATAAATTTACGCTTTCCTTAACTTATTTAACTATTTCTTATCATACAAAATAGATTAAAAATATTAGTTTTTTGGTCAATTTTTTATTTGTTAAATCAGTGATCAGACTTGTATTTGGCACACAGAGGTTAATCCATCTTAGTGCAGTAGCACATAACATTTGTATGTTGGATATACAGGGAATTTCAAAAAGGTTCTGGCATCCAATTACAACATTGGATTAAAAAAAAAAGACAAAATCCTTCCATTTGTTAATGATTTATATTTTACGCGAAAATTAAAAAAAACATATCATTCGCTAACTTCGTTTGTGATAGCTGATAGAGTAAAAATGTTTGTCTTCTTTAAAAATGTGGAGTTAAACGCCTTGGTCTCTCCCAAATTAATCCACCATGTTTAAAGTTTGGAACTCAAAAAAAAAAAAAAAAAAATGCAAAACTTCTTTATGATGCGTCCTATAGATTTCAAAGTTACCCTTGATAATGTAAATTATCGTTACGAACAGATGTGATTTAAAAAAAATTCTACGACCACATGTGAAAATAGCAAATAGCACACTTTTTAACGTACTCAAGTCCTCAAACTTATACAAGAAATAATTTCGGCCACGTACAAGATACAAAAAAACTTTTATAAACACTTATTTTACTGACAGTATTGGTAGATACAAATATAGGGTGTGTCCAAAACATTTTATTATGTTATTTGTCACTCTGAAAGTGATAATGAAAATATTTTATAATAATAGGAACCGAAATAGTATTTTCTTACCTTTTACCGTTAACAAGCGTATCGACGTGCTCTTATTATCCCAAAGACCAGCAATAATTGACTTAGTAAAAATAAGGAGTCACATATGGCAACAATACAGGGCGTTCCAGTTAAACATACTTACTTAACTTTCAAAAATGTGGAATTAACCGCTTTGGTCTCTCCTGAATTAATCCACCAAGTTTAAATTTTGGAACTAAAAAAATGCAAAACTTCTTTATGACGCGTCCTATAGATTTCAAAGTTACCCTTGATAATGTAAATTATCGTTACAAACAGATGTGATTCTAATAAATTTTTCTACGACCACATGTGAAAATAGCAAATAGCACACTTTTCTCTATGTATAGAAAATGCCTATATCACACTAGTGTTGCAAAGTATTTTTCAACACTAGTGTGATATAAAGATTGTAAACATGTCTTACTCCAGCCAGAACAAAAACAGTTGTCATATGGTTATTTAAAATAAGTTTTGAGTTATCATGCTGTTTATCGGTATTACATTGAAAAAACCAGATATTATTTTTAAGTAAGGGCCTAAAATTCTAAAGTGATGAAAATTATACAAAGCGGCTAGGTATGTTATTTTCAATATCAATATGAAGTATCACCGGATGCCAATTTAAGATATAATAGCATCTGTGTATTACTTCCGGTTTAACCGGAAGTGATATTAACTTTAATATTTTTAATAAAATACCCTGTATATTTTTAGAATTTGAATTCTACAGGTCATTCCGATATCAATCTTTAATATTTCCATAACTTAACTCTTTTGGTTTTGAGAATGGCGTTTGAAAATTTCCAAACAACGGCACAAATTGCAGTTTATGGGAAAACAAATGAACATCACAACAATTGAAAATGCTTAAAATAGTTCTTTGTAGAAGGCTCTCACTTTTAGACACCATTATAATACTACTTCCTGTTTGACCGGAAGTGCTGTAAATTTAAATTTCTAAGTATGATAACCCTGGTAAGTTTTAATAGAACACCCATATATGTTTTAAGATTAAATTCTTTAAGATATTACTGATATAAAACCTATAATACACCCTTAACCTATCTTTTTAGTTTTAGAGAAAACGGTGTTTGAAAAGTTTCAGACGACAACACAATTATTCATGAAACTTTTGTTGTGAGGTCGTTCGGACCTTTTTAAACGCTTTTTCTCTAAAACTTAAGAAGATAGTTATGGGTGCATTTTAGGTTTTATATCAGGTATAGCTTAAAGAATTTAAATCTTAAAAATATATAGGGTGTTCCATTAAAATTACCAGGGCTATCATCCTTAGAAGTTCAAATTTTACAGCATTTCCGGTTTAACAGGAAGTGGTATTATAATGATCTTTAGAGGTAGAGTGATTTAAAAGAACTATTTTAAGCATTTCTAATTTTTGTGATGTTCATTTGTTTTCCCAAAAAACTGCATATTGTGCTGAAGTTTGGACATTTTCAAACGCCATTTTCTCCAAAACCAAAAGAGTTAGGTTATAGAAATATTAAAGGTTTTATATCAGGAATGACCTGTAAAGTTCAAATCTTAAAAGATATACAGGATGTTCCATTTAAAATATCTAAGTTTATATTACTCCGGTTAAACCGGAAGTAATACACAGATGTAATTATATCTAAAATTGGCATCCGTTGATAGAATATGACGTCCCTAAATTTGAAAATTGAACGGTTGCACTGAAGAAATTTAATTTCTGGATAGAAATTTCGTTGTCCCCCGGTATAGGGTGTGTCCAAAACATTTTATTATGTTATTTGTCACTCTGAAAGTGATGATAGAAAAATATTTTAAAATTATAGGAACCGAAATAGTATTTTCTTACCTTCTACCGTTAACAAGTATATCGACGTGCTGTTATTATCCCATAGACCAGCAATAATTGACTATTAAAAATAAAGAGTCAAATTTGGCAAACTATACAGGGCATTCTAGTTAAACATACTTACGTGACAGAAGATCTTTGTTTTTAAGACACCATGTATATTTACCAATACTGTCAATAAAATAAGTAATTTCTTCTTGTATTTTGCACAGGGTCGAAATTACTTCGTGTATAAATAGAGTTAAGACACCCGGTATAACCAACGCATACTTGTTTTTTTTTAATTACACAAAAAAAATATACTTTATTATTTTACTTGTATTTAATACTTTATATTTTATTTATAAAAAGAGTTTAACTTTATGTGTATTCCTAAAATTATAAATAGTTTTAGTCTATTAAATATTAAATATATTTTTTTAAGTTTTATCTTTAATTTTTGTAGCTTAGTGTATCTTCTTAGTGATATTGATATTCGTATTAGTATCACTTATTAATTTTCCAATCACATATCCCAATCCTTGATCCCATTGTGTTAAATGGTAATTTATTATTACATACAAAAACAAATAATTAGCACATGTTGTTAGAAGATGGTCTCGAATGACGTAGTATGGCGCAAATATTTAAAATAGATAAAACAAATAGGTACCTACGTATTGATCCAGGCAATGGGGCAACCTGCCTTAGGTAAAGTCCGCGCGTTTAGTAAAGAGGCCACCCACGTCATCATTATCGACGCGAAATCTTCTGTATCTCTCTTCAATCGATGTTTCGAGGGCTTCGTATCGTTACTATATCGTTACCTGGAAGTAGACATTTTAAAGATTTGATTTCAAAAAATAAAGAACATTTTAAATTCGGGATGAGGGAATAAGAGGAGATTTCGCGCAGAAAATGATGACGTCGGTGGCCTCTTAACTAAATGCGCGGACCCTACAACTTTTTTAGGTCACATTTTTCTATGCTTAGTAAATTTTAGTATTAAAATTTTTGCATTACAAAAAAAACAACCCTGCCATTCATTTATGAGAATGAAATGTCGGTAAGCAAGCCTGGTTTAAAAGTTTATTTATACCGGGTGACAACGAAATTACTATCCAGCATTTTATTTCCTTCGGTAATAACGTATAGGTACGTTTTAAATTTTAGTATGTTATATTGTGTCACTAGATGCCAATTTTGGATATAATGCATAGATAACCCACATTTAGATCCGCAGTGGCAAGAGAGCTTTTTCGGATTTTTACGACATCGCGCAGTAAACAAATGAATGGGCGGACGAACATGCGCACTTAAAAGCCGTGGCAAAATACAAACACCGGCACCCCGTACCCTTCGTCCGCGGTCTGACCGTGACGCTCATTAGCTACCGTACTTCGAACAGAAACCAGGACGCCGTCAACAAATTCTTTCCTATAATGCGGATAGTTTGTTTGGTTTCGGGTGCGTTTATCCCTCAACTGGCTTGCGCACAAACCGGTTTTTCGCCCATGAAATGTAACTTTTGTTTCGCGCAGGTTATAACATTGGCAATCCATCGAGATCAGTGATATTGTTCCGTATCACCTCGTATAAAAACACAAGCCTTCAGTTTTTATACCTTTATTAACAATGGAACGTAACTATGGTTACAACAACGACAAAATCTACACTTGCCAATGTCTCGAAGTTTACAGCACAAAAGTCAGAATCTATACTAACTGATCGGAGGTTTCCCGTCGCCCTTTATAGTATGGTGGAAGAGTAAAGAATGATCTAGAATCTTCGAGAAATATCGTAAAAATTCCATAGTACAGGATGGCATAAAAGTTCTCAATGGATAATTCGGGCGTTTTCGGAAACCTCCGAAAGTGATGAAAGAACTTGAAAAATTAAGGTAAAATTATTTAATTAATTAACAAGCTAAATTAAATGATCCTAACTCTAAAATTCTGACCTAAACACATTTTGAAAGTCTGTAACCAATATAATGACATATGTACTATTCCGGCTTAACAGTGACATAAACTTTGTTAATTTAAATGAAAGGCCCTGTATATTTTTTAAGATTTAAATTCTAGAAGTCTATTCCTAATCCTAATCAATGCCTTCAATAAATCTATAACCTATCTTTTAATTTTAGAGAAATGACGTTTGAAATCCAGTCGACCATGCAATATGCAAGTTTATGGGAAAACAAATGAACATCACAAAATTTAAAATTCTTAAATTGTTTGATTGATCTGCTTAAGTCATTATAATACTACTTCCCGTTTAACTGGAAGTGCCGTTAAATCTAAACTTCTAATTATAATAACCTTAATACTTTAATGGAACACACTATATTTTTTTAAATATTTAGATTCTACAATTTATTCGTGATATTTAATTTATAATATAACTATAACCTATATTTTGTGGTTTTCGAAAAAATTGCCTTTAAAAATTTCCAGATGATCGCATCATATGCATTGGTTATGGGGAAAAGAAATATCTGAAATATTTTATGCAGATTTATTTTGTTTATTTTTAAAAGCAATTTTTTTGAAAACCAAAAAAATAGGTTATAGTCATATTATAAATTTATTATCACGAATAAATTGTACAATCTAAATATTAAAAATATATAGGGTGTTCTATTAAAATTATTAAGGTTATCATATTTATAGATTCAGATTTAACAGCACTTCCGGTTAAACGGAAGTAGTATTATAATGACTTTAGGAGATCAAGTCTTCAAAAGAAACAATTTAAAAATTTTAATTTTTTGTGATGTTCATTTGTTTCCCATAAACTTGCATATTGTGCGATCGACTGGACATTTTCAAACGCCATTTTCTCTAAAACTAAAAGAGAAAGGTTATGGATTTATCGAAGGTTTTTATATTAGGGATGATTTGTAGAATTTAAATTTAAAAAAATATACAGGGCGTTCCATTTTAAATAACAAAGTTTATGTCACTTCTGGTTAAACCGGAAGTAGTACGCATATGTTATTATATCCAAAATTGGCATCTACTGACACAATATAACATACTAAAATTTAAAAGGTATACGTTATTACTGAAGGAAATCAAATCCTGGATAGTAATTTCGTTGTCACCCGGTATATGTATATGTCGCAGGCAAATGGTTAGTTTAGGCAAATGGCTTCTGCCTAGGCAACAGCATTGTTCATTGACATTTGCGGTTTTTGCTGAAAATTGCCCTTGGCATATGGTGTTTATGCAAAATATTAAAAGGTGCTAACCTAAATCTTTGAATACGGTGGTTTTTAATGTATTTTTTTTCATGTAAGACACGTAGATAATTAGTCCGTCAACTCACAGCTTGCCATTGTCCATTTAAAAGAAAAAGCTGACATATGGGGTTTTTGAAAACACTCCTTATTTCTCTGTTAATTTACTAATGGATCAAAACCTGTAATTGTAGATCGTATTTTTAAATTTATTAAGCTTGATTTTTTGCTTTCAGTATAAATGTTATTATAATTTTATTGGAAAAACCTGGCCTAAAAGTAATAAAACGCCTTTGTTTTTAAAAATAATATTCCTGACTAAATTTTCATGTGATTGCCGTTAAAGAAATATTATACTTCGAATGACTTTATGTTTTTCTGGATATATTTAAATTAAATAAACAAACAGTAGGTTATTTTTATCCTAGTTAATTACTTACAAATTTTAAAAATGAATACTACTTTAAAACCGCTTTATGTCTTAGAGGTATCCAAGGATTTCCCAAACTTGCACTATTTATAAATTTCATATACAGCGTGTCTTTAGAAGTTCTTACTAAATGGGAAGCTTTTTATTTAGTAACTGTAAAAAAATGCTCCTTCATAAAAGTCCTGATAAGTAAAAATATTAGTATAGTTAAGACCATATTTATTTCATTCTGAAAGCGATGCCGCCTAGTACACAAAAATGATAAAGCAAATAAACCCTTTTGTGAACAATGATTTATTGCAGCAAAAAATATTCAATCCGACAAGTACGCCACGTGCCACAGTTTTATAGCAGGCTAGAGGCGAAATAAGAGAGTGTTTTTTAAGACGTGATACGTGTTTTCGCAATGTTTTTATTTATTTATCTAAAAAATATGTAATCACGCTCTGTCAGAGGTTATGTGCTTTCGAAAAGGATTGTTTACTTTATCATTTTTGTGTACTTGGCGGCATCGCTTTCAGAATGAAATAAATATGGTCTTAACTTTATATTATGAACGAATGCGAAATGTTACACGTATGTAAAGCTAGCATTGTAAAGTAAGCAGAATTAAAAAAAAAATTGCTTAAAATATAGTGCTAATTTGATGCGAATTTAGTGCCAAAATTAAAAATTTGACGCTTTTCCCAGGTCCCGGAAAAACGATACAATGCTAGCTTCAGATAAAGCTAGCATTGTATACACCAAAAATCAACTTAAAACAAAATAAGAGTAATCTTAAGCATTCTTAATTAGTGCTCTATGAGTGCTGGTAATATGAGTGGAATACAGAAACTCAATTAAAATCATCAAACGGACACGATAAACTAACGAAACTAATAAATCCATTTTTGATAAAATGGTGAATGAGTTTGAAAATCATGAAAACAAAGTGATTGAGGTTAGATATACAGGTTCAGTTAAATAACATATCATATAGGCAATGTGAGGAAAAAAGACAATCTAGCTAAATCCCGGCATGTAAACATGCGTGACTAATAGTGCTTGTTTTGTTATTCTGGTTAGGTTAACTCAATTTATCTTAGCCGAACAGTTAATCGTTTGCGAGATAAAGAAAGTCAAAGTATCCATCCTGTTTTTAGGTATGTTTAAATATTTTATTTAATATTATATATTTGGTTTTGGGAGGTTTTTATAGTGGGGAATCTACGTACCAGTCTTTGACTTATGTTGAAAGTGACTTGACTTATGTAAAGTTTTTTACTCAGGTAAATTTTGTCTCTAGTGAAGAAATTTAATTCTTTCTTATTTATTAAACCAAAAGGTTTACCTAATAAATATCGCTACGAGCAACCCGTTTTGTGATATTTTAGATTAAACGTCTTATTTCACCTAAAATTCCTCCCTCACGACTTAAACTAACTGCTTTTTCTAAAAGGTCTGTACAAACTATTACTACAATTTCATTATGCCAAAATACAACGACTTAATATTGGTTACCTTAGTTGAAAAATTGGTCGTTTGTGAGATACAGGGCGTCAAAGCAACACAACTAAATGAAAACTTTGTCTACCTGTATCTCACAAACGTCAATTTTTTAGACCAAGCTAAATAGGATTAGATCGTTGTGTTTTGGTCCAAAGGATTTGTATTTGTGGTATCATTTTGTACAGACCTTTTAGCCGGGTTTCCTAGATAAAGCGTGAAGAAATGCAATAAAAGATTTATCTAAAATATCATAAGAACGGTTAATTGTACCTATATTTATTAAGTAAACCTTGTTTATGCAAAATGTATAAAAAACTATATGCATATTATACATTCTCTACTAGAGATAAAGTTATAACATTTATACTTCCTTTACATTTTACAACAAAAACATTAGCAGAGTTAAATTTTCCACTTTAAAAATTCCATGCATAGAGAATTTTGTGAAAAGATGGCTAATATCGAATAAAATAATTGAAAATAACTAAAATTAAATGGAAACTTTTTCACCCTGTATCTCTTAAACGATCAGCTTTGGACTAAGGTGAATTGCACTAGATTGTTATATTTTGATCTGAAGATTTTGTGAGAGACACCCGATAGTGTATTTAGTATTTAGTAGCTTTTAGTCGCGTCCACACGAAGTCTTTTCTTTAAAAGTCCTTAAAAAAGGCTCCAATTTTGACTTTTTTTTTAATATTGTTTTTTTTTATATTATGTAAGTCAGAAACCCCTTAATGGGGGAAAATAATTATTTATATTTTTAAACAATATAAATGTTATTTATACAGGGTGTCCAGTAACTTTACCGAAAAACTTGAGGGTGATTCTCCAACGAAAAATAAGAAAAACTATTAAATTAACATATGTCCTAAACGTCCTAATTTGGAACTACGGGTGTTAAAATTTGGGAAGGATGATATTTGTTATAATTTAAACAGTTTAGATATTTTTATATTTACGTATTTTTAAGAAGAAAACGTACTGCACTGCATTTCCGTAAGATAAATAATACTTTATGAAATTTCTGGTTTCGCGTAAATATTTACAAAACAGTTTTTGGCATGGTCACTTAATATCGCTAATATCTAACTTTACAATAAATAATGTCACCTGCTTTGTATTCTTTAAATAACAATTAATTTTCTACGAGAAAGATTGGTCAATATATTAATGTTTTAACTTTTAATTCATATGATGATTGGTAAAGCAAACTAAGTACAAAAGTGAAGTGACCTTTAAATTCATATGATGATTGAGTAAAAGCAAATCTTTAAGTACAAAAAGTGAAGTGACCATATATTTGTTTAAAACTTAACAGCGACATTTTAAATAATAAATATATTATATATTTTTAAAACTGATGCAGTGGCAAAAGTATTATTTTTTCTATATTTATGATGTAAATCTCTAACTGACGACACTGACAAAAAATTATTTTTCTTGTTATTCCAAACTTTTTTTATGCATTTTTCAGAAAACTATTGTTTTCCTACACCCTGTAGATTTAAAAGTAGGATGTTTAGGACATATGTTTCTTCTTATTTTTTTTAGAGAATCGCCCCTTAAAATTATATTGTTTAAAAAATACAAATACTTATTTTCCCCCATTAACAGGTTTTTAACTTTTAATAACATAAATAAATCAAAATCGGCTGTTTTCGATAGCCTGTTTTATAGCCTCATTGACTTGACTAATTTAATTTAAAAAAAATAATATTTTGTAGAAAGTAAACTTTTTAAAATATTATTGTTTCTGTTTCATTATCCCTCAAATTTATACTTTAATAAAACTTTAAAAATTAATTTTTAACAGGCGATACAAGAAAAATTATGAACGAAACCAGCAACTTTTACGATGTAATGCTTTACAAATTGAAATCTTTAAAGTCTTGTTCAGTCTTGAAATCTGCTCGCAAAGAAAAATCTAAAGAAAAAGAAAAACTTTTGTCGGAAGAGCAAACTTTTAAGTATCTTAAAAATACTCCTGAAGTCAAACAAAAGCTGGATTTTATTAATAAATTGGATGAAGAAATAAGTGAGGCAATTGACAGATATAAGGTTTATTTTAGATTTATTTTATAGTTATTATTATTAAATTCTTTATTTAGCAAATATTTCAGCTAATGAGTTATTTACAAAAACAATTTTACAATATATGTTAATCAGAATTAAAGTTATTAAAGGTTTAAAAAGTATAAAATAAAAATGGTTTACCCAAAGAGCCAATAAAGCACATAAAAAAGACAAATAAATTAGGATTCACAAACAATAGTCACACTAAATCTAAAAAATATATACATATATAAAAGCAGAATTATAGAGTAAAAATAAAACTTAAATTTAAACAATCAAGAAGCAAACAAAATACAGCGTGCCAGACTTAGTCACACTCACACAAAAGTGATGATTATGTTCGGGTCATATAGTAAAATAAGAGCTATAAACAAAAAGTAAATATATACATCACAAAATATTGCACTCTTTTAAAAGGAATGTCCTAAGTTTTGCTTTAAAAGTAAAAATTGAAGTTATATTTTTTTGTTCATAGGGTAACTTATTGAACATGTCCAAACCCCTAAAAAAAAAAATTCTGACATATTTTTTATTCTTCGATGTAATAAAGAAGTCATTCTGCTGCCTTGTTTGATATGTATGAATAGCACGGTTATAAGCCAACTTATTGACCAGATATGAAGGTGCCAGACCCAACTTAATTTTAAACACAAACACCATAACAGAATATTTAAAATGTTCAAAAACTGGCAGCCATTTCAAGCACTGGTGTATTACTCTTATGGGAGTTTATTTAGAGCAGCACAATATCAATCTCATTGCTCTATTTTGCAATTTTTGCAATCTCGTCTCTGCAACACATTTTGCTAGAGCATACACAGAATAGTTGCACAATTGTAAGTGTGGCAATATTATTATATTATACATTGTAAGTCTTGCCCAAAAGGATAAATATGCAGAGCAATGAGACAAATAGTTGATGCAATAGCATATCTATGAAATGGCAAAATTAGCATGATCTTTAAAAAGTCAATCTGTCATCTATTATTACCCCCAGATATTTAATTTTATTCACTTGATTTATTCTTAAGCCTCCTATTTCAATTGAGAAGTTACGTATATCAAAATAAGTCTTAATTTTTCAGTACCCATTAACATAAACTGGCTTTTAGATGAGTTTATACTTAAAAAGTTTTTACATGTATAATTGTAGATTTTGCTCAATGCATTATTAACCACCTCAACCAAACACTCCACATTCTCTCCTGATGCATACACCAAAGTATCACCTGCAAACAGATGAACATCAACACCCTCGGCAGCATCCACAATGTCATTTATAAACAGTAAAAAAAGTAACGGACCCCAAGTACTTCCTTGTGGTATTCCATGTTCGTTATTAAGTTCATCAGATGATACCCCATTCATTCTTACTTTTTGTCTTCTATTCTGTAAATAATTACCAAACCATTTCAAGACAGTTCCTCGCTACCCCATATTATTTAATTTTGTCAATAAAATGTTGCGATCTATTGTTTCAAAGGCTCGTTGCAGATCTAGAAACACTGCAATTATTGTTTTCCCTTTGTCCATTTCGTCTTTCCATACACCAAGCAGATATTGCAATGCATTCTCACAACTGTGTCCTTTCCTAAATCCCATTCAAATTGTGAGAAAAACTTATTGTAAACAATAATGTTTAATATTAAAAAATAATATACTAGTATATGATATCATAAAAGTGAAAATTTTGCTCCTAAAATATTTCGATTGCATGAAAGTTTCTTGCTTGGCAAATGATATTCAACAAGACTATTTCACGAAAATTATATACCATTCTTTAACCTTTAAATTGCATATAAATAAATAGTATTTTCCATTTTTTACTCCAAGTTTTTTCATACAAAATATCGTAATAGAGAAAATTTTGCCGGCAAAATATTTCGATTGTAGGAAAGGTTGTTGCCTCGGTAATTTCGTGAATGATATTTTCAATAATAACACGAGCCGAAGGCGAGTGGTATTAAATAAATGTCATGAACGAAAAACAATAAACTTGAATAAAACAAGAGTAATATTTTGCCTCAAAAATTTTTCCTTGAATGATATTCGACAAGACTATATCACGAGAGAAACAAGCCAATCTTCAAACTGAATTATAACATGGTATTATACTAACAAGGTAGGACTATATTTTATAACAATTTATATTGAATGTACAGTTAATATAATTAACAATAGTTTGTCCATTTATCCAATCAAAGCCTGGTTTGGTGGAACTCTATTACGGAAGTAGATTTCTTGAGCTTATAATTTTGCTTCTTCAAAATCTGAGAAAACTGCTTCCAAATGGTATTTCTTGATTTTTGTGTATTAGGCGAAATATTTTTACATACTGGTTTTTTAATCTCTGGCTCACACTGGCTTCCAAATCTCGCATTTTGATTTAAAAGATTCCTATTTTATTTTTAAAAATAGGCGACCTAACTAAGTTTTGCCGCTGAAATACCATCATGTTGGTTTTATCAAGGTAGGAGCAGGTAAGAGTTTTGCCAGTAGAAAACAGGAGGTTGCTATGACATTTTGCCAGTATAAAACACTGCTGATAAAAATGGGTATCAAGATTCAATTTGGGAAAGAATATTTACATAAATTACCTGATTCGTTATTAAATTTTACGAAAAAATATTAGGCTTTATTGTTTGACAACCTAAATAACACAAAGCAGGATAATAGTCATTATTTCGAGAAACTTTATATATAGCCATAAAGGGTAAGTTCTTCGTTATTTAGACTTGAACTGCAAATAAACCAAAACTGACTTCGCACGTTTTGCTTCATTGCTGAATTTTTAACGAAATCCATGATGGCAACCACTTAAACGCTTAACACTAGTTGTAGACTAACTATTTTCTTATTTTTATTACATTCATCCCATAAATCATAAAAACAAATTAAAAAAATAGAACATTAACTACAACAACAGAAAGCAAATTGAAATGTCATTATGTTCTAAATTTGCAACTGCGACGTTGCCAATTCGCTTAATTATAGTTTTCAATAGTCACTCAAAAACCATTATGGTTTATATCAAGGTAGGAGTAGACAGGAGTTTTGTCAGTAGAAAACAGGAGGTTGCCAGTGTAAAACATTTCTATTAAAATAGTCGAGTCAGTGAAGACCTTTCACCGAAAGTCCGTCAGCAACAGCTCCGATTTTAATATATTTTTAACTTTCTGTTTTTTTTTATATCATTTAAAATCGGAAACCTCTCAAAGCGGGAAAATAATTATTTGTATTGTTTCAACAGTATACAGGGTGTTACAAATTCGAGGGGCACCATTAGGATCTGAGGTACAGTAAGAGATACAGGGGTTGGGTAAAGTGGGGCAAAGTTGCAATTGAAGTGTTTAAACTTAAAAATATTCAGTTTTAAAAATTTAAAACTTTGTAGCTGTTCCGGAATTATCCGGAAGGAACCAAAATTGTGCAGAAATAGTTTTAACTTTGTTCTCAGTTTATTTGAGAAAATATTTTAAAACAAACGACACCTTATCATTGCCACTTTTTCTGTTCTATAAAATGATGTCTCTAAATTTAAAATTCGACTTTTTGTCGATTGAGCCACCATCATCACGCAAACGAAAATTTCTCCAAACGTTTGGGGTAAAATCGTTATTTGTAATGACAAAATAGTGAATGATGGTGGGTTTTCGGTACGAAACGTCGAATACATGTAAATTGTGATATATCGTTAAATTTAAACTTAAAATACTAGTCTATTAAGATTAGAACCAAATACTATGACAATTTAAAAAATGAAATTGATGATGGTGACTGAAAGAAGGAACAGAAAAAGTGGCAATGCTAATGACAAGCGTCTAGAGTTTGACCACCGGCTTTTCCGTCCGACCAATCAACAAACACTAAAAGTCACGTGATGCATAAAACGTCCTTGAAACTTGAATCATAGACAAGAAAATTAAAAGATCATGTTTAATTTGAACAGAAACCATTATTTAAATATATTTTTATTTAAAAGTGGGTCCAGTTATTTTAACCAGGCTTAAAAATATAGAATTATCATCCAATGATTACAGCAAAAACCACCAAAACTGGTAATTTTATTGGTTTAAAGCACCACAGGCGCTCATGCAAAATTTTCACATTGGGAGAGGGGTTATGGTTAGTTCTGTTTAGTCAAACCTTTTTTTTTTTTAATTCCTTAACAAAGCGAATTAAAAAAAAGATATAACTAACTAGAACCTAACCGTGTGTGACTGATTTTGCATGAACGTCTGTAGCGCTTCAAACCAATCAAATTACCGGTCTCAATAGCTTTTTTCTGTAGTCTTTGGATGATTGTTCAATATTTTTAAGTTTGGCTAAATACGGGACTCACTTTTAAATAAAAATATATTTAAATAATGTTTTTCTGTTTAAATAAAACGAAGTCTTCTGTATAATTCAAGTTTCAAGGACGTTTATCCATCACGTGACTTTAAGTGTTCGATGATTGGTCGGGCAGAATAGCCGGTGGCCAGAACTCTAGACAGCTTATATATTAATAGTAGATATGATAGATAGATATCATATATTGCCAAAAAGTACACTACAGTACAATGGGTCGTCAACAATACATTTAAATTTAAATTTAAAAATAATTTAAAATAATAAATAAATAAATAAATAGCTTTGACAATTACATATCTACAAACATCGCTAATAAATACTTACACATTTAAAATAAATATGTGTCGTTTGTTTTTAAATATCTCTTCCAATAAATTGAATATACCAAAACTGTTTTGCAAAATTTCAGGTTTTTTCCGGTTAATTCTGGAACGGACTGCAAATTTGTAAATTTTTAAAACAGAATATTGTTAAGCATGGAAATGTGCAACTTTGCCTCAACTTAACCAACTCTCTATCTCTTACTGTTCCGAAGATCCTAATAGTGCCTCTCCAATTGGTAACACCCTGTATGTTTTGTTTATACAGGGTGTCCAAAATTTTCCCGACAAACTTTAGGGGTGATTCTTCTAAAATTTCGAGAGAGAGGTCTCCTAGGCACAAAAAAAAAATAAACATTTAGAAAAAACAATAATTTTTACCAGTGTCGTCCCTGAGGTATATACGGTAAATATTTTTTAGAAAATAATATAAGTATACGTATGCACGGTAACCTTCTAAATAATAATTATTTACATAGAACATTTTCTTAGGCCGAAGAGAAGAAGAAAGACTTAAAATTGAGTTTGAAATGTGCAAGATCATTAGTGAACATAAACTTTCCTGCGAACGAGATACGGAGTTGTTTCTTAAAATGTGTAATTTTGAACAAAAACTGAACCCGATTAATCACCAGGAGGATAAACAACTACCAACATGTTCTGAAGGTATTATTTTAGTATCTTTTTAATGATTCCCAGTATTTTTCTGATAAATTAATCATTTTTCTGCAAACTTCAATTAAAGTTAAAGGACGAAATCTCACACAGTGTTGCTATGCGATGCTAAACAAATTTTAAAACGGCTGTGCATTATACCTTTAGATATTATGTAATTGACAATTCAGAAGAATAATGGAGAATGTGGTGTCATACCCTATTAAACATTGTAAAATCTAAGCTACGACAGTCATTACTTTTTTTAATTGAGTATTCGCCATTTTGTTGTGTCATTTCATTATAGTTTAAGAGCCAGTAAAAGGCTACCTGTGTGTCTGTGACCAGACCTGGGGTTTTGCGAAGTGAAGGCCCTATACCTACCAGATATAATATGGGAATTGCGTTGTGCAAAGTCAATCGGCAACAAAGCTATGTTATTCTTAAAATAAGAGTTGCAGTGAAGCCACATTCCTCTTTCATAGTCCAATTAACTTAGACTTACACCTCTGAATCTCACGGAATAGGCTGAATATCTGTACATACTTTTATTTTGGTACAAAAAAATGCTCTCCTAAAAATCTCCTATGATATCGTGGAAGAAACTCGAAATATGACAGGTCAAATATCCAAAAAATCAGTTTTTGCGAATATCTCGTTTCTTTTACTTTTAATTGCATTTATATTTATTATAAAAAGTTAAATACATACTTTAGCAGGGATGTACATACAGTAAAGTGCTTTACACTCTGCGCCCTCTATTATCGGATCCGTTGGTATGACAAACAACTGCTTAGAATCAAATTTGTAAAGAATTTTGTGTTCTACAACTTTAATAATAAATATAAATGCAATTGTAATGTAAAAGAAACGAGATATTCGCAAAAACTCATTTTTTGACATTTAACCTGTCATATTTCGAGTTGCTTACACGATATCATAGGGGATTTTAGGAGAGTATTTTTGTGCTAAAATAAAGTACAGATATTCAGCTTATTCTGTGAGATTCCGAGATTGACCCTTTAATTTGCACTAAGATGACTGGGATATCAAAAACTTTGTTAATATAGTTTTGTTGTTGTATTTTCTTGTAACCCTGTATGTATTAAATTTTTGTTGTAAAATAATACTCCTATTGACGTGCAGTCAATTTTCTTAAAATTTAATTAATCTTGTATTTTTTAAAATAATGTTAGCTGGTGTCACATTTTTTACAGGAAAACGATTTAATTTAAAAAATACAGAAACATATACAGGGTGTTTCATTTAAAATACCAATGTTTCCTTTTAACGGAAAATCGGCTATTTTGTTTTTGTGCCAATCGAATGTCACAATAAAATGACGAAGAGATGATAAAAACTTTTAAAAAACTAAGGTTGCCTACGCAAACCGCATGTGAGTAAATTTGTTCCAAAGCTAATCCCGATCCACTTAGTGCCTGGGCCAGTAATGAAATGGACTTTATAATATGAAACCTCTTAAAACCTTTTAGGGGAGTTCCTTTTAACAAGTCTACCACTAATATTCATATAGATGTGTCTACATTTATTTCATTCTAAAAGTAATACCGCCAAGTACACAAAAAATGATAAAGTAAACAAACCTTTTCGAAGGCACATAGCGCTGACAGAGCCTGATTTCATATTTCTTAGATAAATAAAAAAACACAGTGCTAAAACACGTGTTACGTACTTAAAAACATCCTCTTATTTCGCCTCTGTCTTGTGGCACGTGGACGTGACGTGGAGTGGAACTAGAAAACTCGTGTTGAATATTTTTGCTTCATAAAATCAGTGTTCACAAAAGGGTTTATTTACTTTATCATTTTTTGTGTACTTTGCGGTATTACTTTCAGAATGAATTAAATGTGGACCCATCTATACCGCTATATTATATGGAAGCGGCCCTTTAACCCAGTCTGCAAAAATCAAATTTTTCAGGTGTCGAGACTGGTCGAAAGCGTAACTTTTTTTGTCGGACAAGTTTACCACAGTGTTTTATATGTAATTTTTAAATATTTGTGCCAAAAATGGTAATACAGTTATAAAACCATAAGGCTCTAACACATGTGTCGGGTATCGGATTAGGCGAGATTCGTGACTGTAACTCTTACGATTGTTGGCACAATGTTTAAAAATTACATATAAAACACTGTGGTAAAGTTGTTCCTACCAAAAAAGTGACGCGTTCGACTCAGTCCGACACCTGAAAAATTTGACTTTGACAGAGCTGGCTCAAAGCACCGCTTCCATATATGGCGGTATAATTATTCGTGGTAGACTGGTCACAAGAAACCCCCTAAAAAGGTTTTAAAACGGTTCTTATCATGAAGTCTATTTCGTTACTGGCCCAGGCACTAACACAATTTTATATCACTAGACTTGGCGAAATCTATAGAAAATTTAGAAACCGAAAGTGTTCACACTTATGAAAATGAAGACACCATAATTGAGGAAAAGGATTTTACTAGCATTTCCAATGAGGAAAAAGATAGTAATTGTGTATCAACTAACTTTATCAGAAAAAATATTTATGTAAGTAATGATTTAAAGATTTAATACTATCGTTAATATGGAATTTTTTAGTATTTGTTAAATTATATAATTTTTTTCATGTTAAACGATTTGTATTGTACTAAAAGCTAAAAGATAATTCGATAAAACTTAGCGACAAGATCGCACCAATCTTCTTATTAAACTGTATTTATCAGACAAATAATAAAATCAGTTGGGCTTAGCGTATCCAGAGCAAAAATTATAATTTGAATTTTCACGTGCCCAACGATGTTATTATTTGTCTGATCAATACCTCAGATTGATGAGAATATTGGTGCGATCTGGTAGCTAGGACTTATCGAATTATTTTTAGCTTTTAGTACATAATCTACAAAAATTTTATTGTAATAAAACCTATTAACATATTTTTTTATATTTAATTTATTTCCAAGCTTTTAGTTCTGTGTTAGTTGATACTTCTAATTCTATTGAGTCTATTTATTTTTAGAATAAGTTCAATGTTTTATTCTACTAATCAAGCCCTTTTATTAGAGACCCATATTGAGATAGTTGTGGAAAATATGTAATCCGCCATTTTATTGGGGCGCCCATCTTGGGTTTTATTTTTTTTATACTAAGCTCAAACCAATTGGTCCCTTTCATTTAATACTCATATTGAGGTAGATGTAAAAAATATGTAATTCGCCATTTTGTAGTGGTGGCCATCTTGAATCTTTTTTTTGTAGTGAGCTCTATTTTTACCAATCCATCCCCTTTATTTGATATCCATATTAAGGTTGTTGCGAGGTAATATCTAATCCGCCATTTTGATTCGGCGGCCATCTTGGATTTACAATCCCAAGTAATGTATCACATTTTACTGTTATCAAGATTAAGAGTGTGTACCAAATTTCAGATCTATCTGTAGTTAGGAAGGGGTCAAATTCCAATTACTATATTTGACCCAAATAAATAAATAACAAATAAACAGGTCAAGATAAGTAAAAATCGTTAAAAAGTTAGATATATATATATATATATATATATATATATATATATATATATATATATATATATATATATATATATATATATATATATATATATATATATATATATACTCTCTCAGCGTTTGGTCCTTCGTTATACCTTATCTCGTATAGAAAAATAATAATAATAAAAATAATTTCTCAATCAGTGCTGTATTATTTACTAGGCTTACTAGGCTGAAGCCTAGGGCTAGGGGAGCCTCTAAAACTCTATAGCCTAGGGTCCCGATAGAGGTAATCCGGCCCTGATTTTAATGCGTAAACATGAGTTTAATAACGCTCCTTGATTTGTTTGTGAGGGAAAACATGCTTTATCGATTAAACAACATAAAACGTGAACTATTTTAGGCTGCAAAAGAAGGAATGATGGCTAGTTTTGCGTTGACAGACGAAGAAAAAACAAAAATTTCAGAAATATTAAAGGATATAGGTAAAATTTTTCATATAATCAACGTCTTGACGTAAAACTTTTTAAATTAACAATCCTATTACAGTCTTATCCACTGACGTATATATAGCTTTTTTATGGGGGACGGGCGAGTTTTGACAACCAAAAAAATTGAAATAACATTTTTGAAGAGCAAAAAAAAAGGTTTCCTTTTAAAACCCAACTCTCCATTTGCTCACTACTACATCCAGTAATCCCTTTATCCTTTTTGGTAACAAAAATTGTTAAAGAGCAAAAAAGTCTTTGCATTTGATTTACATCTCATTTCACTTATTTTTCTACCTTCACATGTTCTCTTTCTCTACGGGAGGGGGGAGGGTCCACTTAATCATCTACAATAAAAAAAAGTAAGTCCCTGTAAAATTTCCCTTCTTTGTCATGCTAAGGGGATGGTGTTTAAACCATCATAACCCCCTTATATACGCCCATGGTCTTATTTCTTTATAAACAGAACGATGTTTTCCCTTTGCAAAGTCAGTGAGCTCTGAATACAGTGACCAGCAAAAAGTTCGAATAAGGTGGATTTTTTTATTAAGACAAATTTCAATTTTCTTTTTCTGGCGATCGGCTCTACTGCCCTTTTACCATTAAGTAAGTTTGTAATTTGTAGACGAGTTTCAACTAGATGATGCCGAATTGGTACTTTCGTCAGAATCATTAACCAAAAACGCAGAAAGCAGTGAATCTACCGATGACAAAAATAAACATGTTCGTTGGGAAATTGATGACAATTTAAGTACCGTTAATGCTTTCACTGTTCCGGATAATGATAAAATTAGAATTGGAGAAATTAACACTGAATTAGAGGTAACGTAATATTATTTTAACCTATTGATACAAATAAAATGTTAACTTTAAAGAGCAATTAAGAATAAAATTTATTAGAGGAAAGTGACTAAATATGACATAGTATCCCTAATATGGAATACCGGCAATCCTCTTAAACGAAAACTCACACACGCAATTAGAATGGTTTGTCTCATTTTTTATGCCCATTCGCAAGTAGAAGGTGGTATTTTACCATGTCAGTAGAGCAAGTCCTTTCGTCGCGTTGGCAAAGTTTGGTTTATGCATGGCTTTCTCGTGACTTTTTAAGGTATTTAAAAATACGTATTTTTTGTACAAAAAGTGCACAAAATACTATTTTTATAATCTGTTCTATGGAATATGTCATAATTGGGTTTCAGAAGTAAAGAATTAAGTCATAGAAGGGCTGTTCGTCTCATAAATGATCCTTGCTTACAGAGAGGCTTCCTTCTCCCGCTCATCGTCGGCCTATGGGGGATTTATCGCTTTTTATAGGCATTTACATAGCTTCTGCTCTGCGGGATTCTCCAGTGTAGTTCCTCCACTTACCGTTCCCAACAGAGAACCTCGTGGTGCTGCACGTATGCATACGGTCGAAGTGGACAGGCCACGAACTTCCCACTTTGTTCATTTTTTTATTCCTAGAGTTCCCAAATTGCGAAACCTGCCACCTGCAAAGGTATTTTCTTCCCCCTCCCCCAAATCTTTAAGTATTTAAGTCCCGTGTCAATAAACTCCCTCTTACCTCGCTTAAAAAAGCAAAAAGAAGAAGAAAATTAATTTGCAAAGAAGAAAAATTAAACAGAAAACTGGAAGAAATCAAAATGAAAAAAGCAAAAAAAAAGTTTAAGTTTAATTTTTTTAACTAACCAGATGATGAGGTGGTGCTCATGGAAAAACATGGATCCAGTGTCTTATGTGTGGACTCTGGTACAAAATAATTGCGCTGGACAGAGTCTGATGCCTGAATCTGTGTATTTATAAATAATTTTTGTTGCTTGCCATGTTATACCAAAGATTTCAAAAGTTTCTTGTTAGTTCAATTTAACTTTTAATGGTGTTTATGGTATTTCATATTTGGGGTACCTATTTCATATTTACCTACCCTTCTCATTTTTTAGTTTTTTTATAATCCTAACT
Organism: Listronotus bonariensis; assembly: GCA_014170235.1. Lineage (NCBI taxonomy): Eukaryota > Metazoa > Arthropoda > Insecta > Coleoptera > Curculionidae > Listronotus > Listronotus bonariensis. Next base: position 21,687 of record JACEGR010004886.1, read on the forward strand.
AAATTGGGAAAACATGTAGAATTGTTTTTATATATTGGTAGAAATTTGCTCAAGATGAAAAACTGACAGAAAAAATTTCACCTACCAGAAATGACGCGCCAATTAAAAATGAAGAGTTTTGGAAGAAATATGCATTGGATCAGTCATTAAAAGATATTGATGCAAAATTAGAGAAACTATATGAAAGTTATATTGAGGACGAAGAAAAACTAAAGCGGAGAGAAGAAATTACAGCAGACGTTGATCACAATAGAACTGAAGTCTGAAAAATAAGTACTAGTCGATTGTAGTTATTTTTATACAATATATATTTAATTACCCACTCTATCCAGTTTACTGTTTTTATTTCTCATCTAACTCCTTAAAATTAGTTTTAGGTTTTTCATTTTGTTCAGAATTGTAAATTCTTTTTTGTATTGAAAAATAAATTGCCAATTTAAAAATAACTTTATACCTTTTAAAGTACTGTGTTACAACAAATAAATTATATAGAAAAAAATATGTTTAAAATAGTAATTTTGCGAAATACCAATAATGTACAAAATTGATAATTAATAAGATCATATAATTTTTCTTTTTAAATTCGTAGGAAATATCCCACACCTCCAAAATGGGATTCTGCCACTGTATCATCATAATATACTTTCTTCAAGTCGTGGCTCCCCGTTCTATATTCTTTTCTTGTTACAAAAAACTTGAAAATCTCAAACTTGACTAATCCTTTAATATACTAAACCAGTCAAAACTTGCGAATAAGTTCCATAGTTAATTTAAGGTATAAACGTGTAAACGCAAAGTATCGATTAAACCCATTCACACATATCCACAAAAGTGCCTGTATCTGATCCCGTAGATGTATGAATACTGCTTAAAAATAAATCAAAATATTTTTGCAGGATTTCACGTAAAAAAGTGTTTAGATTATGCTAGTATGATTTTTTTTTGTATAAATATTAAATAATAGAGGATGTTTTTAAAGAGAACATATTGTTTTTTTTTAGTTTCCGTAGACAAAAATTAAAAAGGCAAAAATACAGTACGACAACCCACGTATTAGGTTTTAACTAACTTCACTTGTACTTGTATGTATGTATGTGGCGATTGTACGTGCGTAGCTTCTCCTCCAACTGTCCGCCCTCTGTTGAAGATTTACTATACCAAAGAATGCCAATCCATTGGTGATTCTTTGACTATACTACTATTATACCATCTAAGTATTACTTGCATCTTCTGTTGGAGATTTACAATGCTAATTACGAGAAATTATTTAGGAAAATATGAAACTTCTTCAAACTGCTTCAAATGTTAAACCCTCTGTTGGAGTTTTTCTAGCTGCTACCTCTGCATCTGTAGTACTTATAATATCACTCCTCTGTTGAGGGAACATACAACACTAATGACGAGAATAATCTTGAAAGTAGAATGAACAGAAAGACTAGTATCTACTGCTGTAAAAAAGCGACGCGACGCTTTGTATTAAAATAATACGTGGTATTGTCCGCTCATTATTGTTTTAACATTATTCTAAAAATAATTTTTACTTTTTAGTTTGGATGTTCTTAACAACTGTGTTTTTAGTGTTTCTTGGAAACTACTCTGTTTGCTGTAGAGAAGATAGTTTGCCTTTGCCTCATTGATAAGCTACATATTATTATTATATGAGGACTTAATTTTTTAGACTTTTCGCCATTCTGTCCAGAAGTCTGTCGTATTACTCCACTTTTTTCAAAATTGGTATTATATATGTTTATTTCTTTATTTTTTTTGTTTTATCAAATACTGATTTTCTATCCATTGTCATTCAAATAAAGTATTCGCCATGGGTAACTTTGTTTGTTACAAAAATTGTTTAAATTCTGTAACAAATTTGTAATAAAATAACACATTCAATTTTTTTAATGGTTTCGAAAATATGTCCATTCTCCTCGTAGTTCGATATGATAAGGAGCATTTTGAATTTACCACCCTGTATATTATATTAAAATTGAAAGGGCGACAAAAAAAAATACTTATGCAAAATCCAAAATAAAAATTTTCTTTACTAAAAACCTCCTGGGAAAAATAGCATAGACGTTCTGGGTAGTTTAAAATCAAAAGGTTCATAGGCAAGTAAAGCGACAACAAAGCTGGGACCGACGCACGACGCACTATAGAATTTTGAGAAATTTTTTGGTCACAATTAGATATCTGAGGAAGGATGCCTCGTAGATATTCGTCATTGATTTTTGTACGAAAATGTAGTTAATGTAAATATCTCATCCAAAAAATAGTCTCCCAAAAAATCATAAATATACTGTGGTTATATGCCTTACAAGCATTAGAACACCTAAAAGACATTACAAATGATATCTTATCGAAAGGTGACTTTAAAACCTTGCAAAACACTAATTATATTTTTTTTTCCATGATTTTTTGGTCCAACAGTAACTAGACAACTAGACTGGTTATCAAAATTTGATGTTTTGTTGCGATAAAATTCGTTTTTGTCTCATTTGTATTAAAATAAGGTCAACAAATATCATTGATTCGAGAAGAAAAGCAGGTGCGTACTACTTTTCAATTCAAACCAAATCTTATTGGAACGCCACTGTTATGTTGTGTTACTTTTTACAGCAAAAATGTAATATAATGGTCCAAAGAAGTGTACCAAATTTTGTGGGAATAACTGGAGTGGTAGAATAATATTTAAGATAAAAAGATTTTTTTCTTAAAACCTTAAGATTTCAATTATCCCAGTACACCCTATGATTTTTTTAGAGATTAGAGACTTGGTTAGATAATAACATAAACTACATTTTCGTGCCAAATTCGAATAGCTACGAATCATTCTTCTTGAGATATATAATTTTGTCCAAAATTTCCTCAAACATCCTATAGTGCGACGCGTCACAATTGCTTTATTCCTTTTATGCTCCAGAACCGCCCGGAACGACACCATAAGTGTTCCTTTACAATTTTTTGACATTTTTTCATGTTGAAGAACCGTTCTTGACTCTATTGACAGTTCAGAGAACGGTTCAGAACCGGTTCTACAAGGTAAAAGGAATGCACTATTGTTAACATCCCGGAATTTTTATTTCATATCTCTACCTATTAGAATTCTACACTCGTAAGACCGTCTTCTGTCCACGCATTGTCTATGAACATTTTGATTTGGCTAAACATGTATATTTGGTGTGGGTCCCTTGTCTTAGCTTTTAGATAAAATAATTTGAAAATCCTACCTACTAGCGACACCCATTTTGGATGGCCCTGTATACAATATATAGGTTTTCGATTATATCTTCCAAAAATTAACATTAAAAATCTCGACTTAGCCAACATCGCAAAGCGAGGGTAAAATCCATAAGCACAGATGTGACAATAGAAGTATAATTTTCCCCTTAACATTTCATTGTCTCTTAAATCCTCTTTAATGATCGCGGAGGGGAGACGTGAAGAGTCTGAAATTACAGGCAAAACCCTGAAATAGGTTTGAAAAATTATTTACGCCAACGAGTATACCTTCAGAGCCCTTTGTGTCGCCACAGAGAAAGGGAGGATAATATTTTCTGGATTCATTCCAACGTTGTTCACCGACGATTTGCTTTTGACTTCAAAGGGGGTTTTTGTTACGTGAGAGATTTAAAAAGTTAATTAAAACTACTTTGTATGAGCGGAAAAAAGAAAATGAGGAACGTTATTTACAAATTGTCGAGAAAGTTGGGCGTATAATATTTTACGGTTTTATACAGAATATGCTTATATGTTTATTGTTTGTCAAAGAGAGGTACAGTTATATTTATAAAAAAGGCGTATAACGATTAGAAAAAGAAATAGGTTTTTATATTTTTTTGTAAAACTGGCTTCAACAACTAATAGTAGGAAAGCCCAAGAGGGAAATATCGGGATTTACTACAGCGCGGCAGTTTAATATACCGGAGGATATCTTGTACCCGGCTAAGTACCTCCACCAAATATGAGCCCCGTTCACAAGGGCGATCGTAAAAAACAAAAATATATCCATCATAAATTTTCGAGCACGTCAGATTAAGATAGGGTGAAATAATTACATGCTAAACAGTGTATTCCACTAATCAGACAATTTAGGAGTGACGTAAAGAAGAGGAGAGTTACAAAGTTGTTAAAAAACGTCATTTTTGACATTCTCGAACGTAATTATTTTTCTTATTTTGAAAAAATAATAACGATTCGATACGTTGATTAATTTGACTGTCATTAATATAACCAAAGCCGCCTATGTTAAAAAGTAAATAATTACATGATTTTATGCTGTTTATAAAAATAAGTTTGATTATATTATATTTTTAGAAAGCTCTTAGTGTGGCAAAAAATATGACGAAAAAATATACGGGGTATTCTGTTTAAAAAAAGTGCAAATCTGACTAATATCTCAAAGAAAGTAAATCCAAAAAAATTTCAAGTACGCCACTGTATTCTGCGTAAAAAGTTCTATAAGGGCCCGTTTTTATCTTTTTCGATAAGTTATTACATACCTGAGATACGAGGGTAACCAAAAATACAACATTTTTAAATTTACCCTGTAGCGAAGAAACTAAGGGGGCTAGGACAAATCTGTTTGCGGCATCTTTCGTTTGACAAAAAAGTAGTATGGTGTCGCGAAAACCGCATCTTTGTAACTTCACTCATAAGCGAGAAACCTCGTAAAACACACGAAAATAGGACACCATGTACATTTAATGTAGTGCTTTTTTAGGATTTAAACAATCTGTTATGGATGTATTCATCGCCTAAAAATTACTTATTTAAATTTAGTGCTGGCAAATACAACTATCGGAACATTTGTCACACTGTTGTATTAAAAAGTATAAATGGAGATTGTACACTTCAAAACTAGGCCCCTTATTATGTTTTTGTCTTATACAGGGACCATAAAAACTACAAAAATATAAAAATAGACCTCGCGAGAACTGCCTTACTTTTAATAATTTAGCAAAGTGTCAAATAAAAAAAGGTTTATCTCAGAAAGACTGTTTTAAAAGTTTATGCAACCCTTATATATTAGGTAAGTAGATATACAAAATAAATTTTTGCTTTTTGTGAGTTAGCTTTTCTTTACAGACAATTTTTTTATTATTAGTTACTATTTTCCAAAAACGATTTCTTTTTATTCATTTGTGCTTTTGTAAACCATATTCGACACTCTGCTGTTAGACTCAGTAAAGAATTATTGCACACTGAAATAAGGCCAGGCAGAGGCGCACTTACATGTTTGCCGCCCGTAGGCTATTTTATTTTCGCCGCCCCTTTCTTCTTTTTTTCCTTCAGAAATATTTTTTGAAGAGCAAAAAAAAGGTCCTCACTTCCATTTCTTTTAATTATAGGTATAAAATTGAATTCGAAATCCAACAAAATTATTCATAACACATAATCTGCCGCCCCCTAAAGAACGTCTGCCGCCCCCTAAAAATGCCGCCATAGGCTTCAGCCTACTCAGCCTTTTGGTAAATGCGCCACTGAGGCCAGGCACTAATAATACCAGCCATATTTTGGCATCTCAGCTTGCGCAGATGCATGGTAGGATAAGGATTCCCTTAATAAGTATAGTGCCTGTCTTTATTTATGTCGGTTTTAGATCGTGCCTAATTTTGATCTTATTTTAACTTCCGAACTGTTCGTCTTACCGAACGGCTGTCGACCACAAAACGAAAAGTTTTTAGAAGTAAAAACACTTAAAACCTTGCTTTTTCAAATGTATTTCTGTAATTCTGTTAAACAAAACCCTACAACACAAAACAATAAAGAAAATCTACTAAATTTTTTAGTTTAATGGTGCTGTCAACTAGGGCTGGCAAAAACCGGTTTTGGTTAAACGAATATTTAAAAACCGAAATCGGTTTTTAAAACCGAAAACGGTCTTTAAAACCGAAAACGGTTCTAAAAACTTAATACCATTGAATTTGCCCCTTTATTTCAAACAATTCTTACTAGAAACATTTTCTTCTAAAATGCGCCGTTTTCTGGTTATTTGCCTGTCTAAGGTTAAATGAACCACCCTGTATAATCTGTCAACCAATATCCGATTTTACAAAATGAACGGTTTTTATTTTTTAGATATAAACCGCAATCAACCAAAAACCTATTAATTGATATTCGAAGAACCGCTTTTCGATTTTGGTCCGATTATCCAAAAACCGGTATTTAAAAACCGATTATCCGAAAAACCGGTATTTGAAAACCGCTTTTTTAAAACCGGTTAACCGATATTCGAAAACCGGTTTTCCAAAACCGGTATTCGAAACCGATTTTTGAATACCGGTTTTCGGTTTTGGCCAAAACCGCGGTTAACCGAAAACCGGTTAACCGAAAAACCGGTTTCGGTTGCCAGCCCTACTGTCAACCACTGATTTCGATGGATAGCCGATGCTTGTTACCTGCGCAAAACGAAAGTTACAATTCATGGACGATTAAATGAGTTTTGAAGGGGAACGCGCCTGGCGCCAAACAAAGTATCGGGCAGAATCATGGAAATTTTTATCGCCGCCATACCTTATTTAAATAAATTTTAAAAATATAGTTAGGTCAAAAACGTCTAATACGCTTTATGTCAATTGTTGCCGTCTTTAAGAAAAAAAAGTGTTAAAAGCAGTCCCGGATTAAGGAGGGGTGGGGGCAAACGGTAGTGTCTGCCACGGGTGACACCTTCAAGGGACGGCAAAGTGAAACATGGAATGTATAAGACAGTCGCGATTGTAAGAGAGAAAGTCTTTTTTTTGGTCGTATTTTAATTTGATATTATACATAGGTATTTAAAACAAAAGCAATTTTTTTTGCTCTTCAAATTTTCTTAATAAAAAGGCCAGGCGGGGCGGCATACGGCAAGTTTTGACCCTCGTTACAAAAATAAAGATCCGGGGCTGATTAAAAGAAAGAAAAATAAGTAAGTATATCAACTAAATGTATTACATAAGTTTTAACAATGTACCTGAATTAATGAAATGTTATCACCTGATTTGCTACTCTGGCTGTTTTCAAAAATTAAAACGTAATAAGTATTTTTAAAAAATTCTAATGATAATATCAACAAAAGCGTATACGTTATTTATTGTAGTAACATTTTAAACTCTGTTTTTAAACCTCTCTGTAATATGTTCTGAACTCTAAATGTGTAATGATATGTAAATGTCCAATTTTTCTCTAGCTGAATTTTATATTATTAATTTAGCCACCATAATACTTTATTTACCCTTTTTAGTGCTTTTTATCACTATAGGTTAGCGGCCAATTTTTTAAAATGTTTTTATATGCCAATCTTAAAAGTTGTTGGACGCACATTCTCCTACTCTGATATTGCGAAACCACGACATTGTTTTTTGGCCGATTCCTTTTTGTCTTCTTTATCTTGCCTCGACTTCCATTCTTTAAAATGAAATAAAAGTATTGGACCCAGAAATGTGATATATGCTAAATTCTAACCTTAAAATATCGGAATATAAAATCAAAATTTTTTTACGCTTTTTGCAAAGTACAATATATTGGTGGGTGCTAAAGCAAAATTTACCTTTGATTTAAGTTCAAAACATACAAAAAAACGTATTTTGCATGTTTAAGTCACATCACATCATCACTTTTTCATTCTTGAATAAGTTGCTAAAAAACTTAAGAACTGAAAAAAAACATTGTTGCCTATGACTCGCATGCCCCTGTCTATTAAACTAAGAATAAAACATCCCAAAGTTTTTAAGATCAGGAAAAAAATTTCTTTTCTGATCACGGATTTATGTTTATTAGTCCAAAATACATCACAGAATATGGGTCATATCCTTTTTTTTAAATTTTATCAAGTGACAATAAACTCGCGATATTAAATTATTATTCCTGTTAACGTGACCCAGGTAATCCATTTACCTCTTCTTCAAAGATAATTTAGCAAATCTTTGTCCCTATTCACTTTTGACGTATCGTGTCCATGATATTTTTTTATATCACTACCTAATTTATATTCGTAAAAAATGTAAAATATTATAAATTATTATATAAATATTAACGAATATTTTTCTTTACACATTAAGATATTGAGATTTTTAGATTTTTAATTTATTTAATGATTTAAAAAGATTTAAGTCCGGTACTGGACATGACTTTTTAATGCGCATATACCAAGAACCTTCCGGTGGGCCTCGAGTTTGTTTACTGCGCGAGGTCGTAAAAATCCGCCAAAAGCAACTAGACTCTGTGTATCTAAATGTGAGATATCTATGCTGTCAACATGATTTGCAGTAACTCTAAATTATGGGTAGGTACAAGCACTATTTAAATATGGCCGGTATTAATAATTCCTGAGCTTAATAAGGCAGCTTGCAATAATTCTCTAGTATCATATCTGATGCAGATGCAGGACCTCACACAACACAAAGAGATATTTCCTTTAAATCATTGTTTGACAAATATTAATAAATGCGACATAATAATTTAACTCTCAAAACAAATAAGGGGGTGTTTTGTAAATTGTACAGTTAAACTCACGGTTAGGCTATACTTAAGCTCCGTTTCCTTAACACAAAAGCATCGAGGGAAGCAGGGTAGAAGTTAATTTGATTCTGCTGAGTTCATAACAAGTGCATAAATGCATCCATAAATCAAACGATTATCCTCAATGACTCCCGGATCGTCGCTAAAAGCCACAACTGTTCAACTATGAATTTCAATTGAATTGGGGGAGTTTTGGGGTAATAAAAATGTATTTGTGTAAAAATCATAATCCCACCAAAAACATAAATGTAAAAAAGTGAGTCAAGTTAAATACTAAAATTATGCTTGGCTGTAGGCTTTACCGCAAAAAGAATGGAGATCTAAATGAGTGGTACAGTGCTGTACAAAATTCAAATATGTTAAGATTCTAAAGTAGGCTGGATTTTACTTGGCCAGTTTTCATTACATCAGTCACGTCAACCCCCTATTCTGTTTATTTTCAGATCTTTTCCTACGCTTACACACAATTACCGAGCTAGATTCCAAGTTTAATTTTTCTAGGTCATCTGGAAGTGGGTTGGAGGTTTTATTTTATATGTCAGTCAGTCAATGGAAAATTGACGGGTTTTGGACCTTTATATCTTTATAACCGTTTGAGCTAGCTTCATGAGATGTCGGCTTCTAGTTGTCCCCTTGGATATAAATAAACACCCGTTGTTTTATTTGTTTAAGTTTAATAGACTTTCAGTTATGGAGGGTTTAAAAGTGGCACCAAGTGGTTTTTGTATAGATGGGCCCATATTTAATTCATTTTGAAAGCAATATCGCAAAGTACACAAAAATGATAAAGTAAAAAAACCTTCTCAAAGGCACGTAGCCTCTGACAGAGCCTAAATATATATTTTTAGATAAATAAAAAAAAACATTGCTTAAACACGTATCACTTACTTAAAAACATCCTCTTATTTCGCCTCTGCCCTGCCATAAAACCGGTGGCACGTGGCGTGAAACTAGAAACTCGTCGAGTTAAATATTTTTGCTGCAATAAATCATTGTTCACAAAAGGGTTTGTTTGAGGATATGTGCATTCGAAAAGGTTTGTTTACTTTATCATTTTTTGTGTACTTTGCGGTATTGCTTTCAGAAAGAATTAAATGTGGACACATCTATACCTGACCCTTAAATCTATGTAAATTTTTTGTATCTACGAGTAAATAATAGGGAAAAAGATGGGCAGCTGTCCGCTGTGCCTCTATCTGGGTACGCCTATGACTAGTACAAAATACATCTTTTTTATTTTTCCTAACTTAAAATTTTAAAGCCTAGTCCAGACCTACATACAGTTGCCCGAAAACATAAAAACATTTGTATAAAAACTGTATAGAAGCTATTTAAAAACAGCTTTTATATGTTTTCATGTTTGTGGGCATATGTATGTAGTATGTAGGTTTGGACTAGGCTTAGGACAAAAAATTGCCGTTTTAGTCCGAGAGCTAGTGAACCCTTCCGAGTAACGTTAGACCTGTAAGGCTAGAAATTAGTATAGTGATGAGTCATAGCATGCTAAGTACGAAAATCATCACCTGGCAGGCATCAGCCGTGCACATCATAACCCTGTATATTTTTGAAAGTTTAAAAAATAATAAAAAGAAAAAATGGAGACTGTAACCTTGAAATTTTTCTAGAACTTTGTTCATTCATAGTAAGGATTGAAAAAAATGATAGACGTTTTCGATGAGCATAAGTACCTGCCAGGCGAACTGAAAGGTGTGATGATTTGGATGGCCATATTATATATATAAAACTATAAGAGATAGACATATTAAATGTGGTGTTTTCTTAAAGCTCCTTTTACGATCGTATTCACCAAGCTCTCACTAACTTTATCAGACTGATAGCAGCTAATGCCAATGCTTTTAATAAAAGTGTTTTTTTAGGGAACGTCCTTAAATACTTACTGTGCAAACAGTGCAGTTTTTATGGCATTGGCTTGTAAGTCTGGAATGGCTGGGCCGATTAAAAAAAAAAACGATGTAACGTAGAGAATTAAAGGGCATTAAAAACATGGTTCTAGATAAGCCCTTTTCATTTAAAAAAATTGATAGTGCTTCCTTGGCACTAAGTCACATGACCACAAAACATTTTTCAGCCAAATTTTACCCGATCCTAATATCTGGTCCCATTTAAAAGATAAAAGGGGGAGGTTCTTATGTTATCCTTACTGTGGATTGTAGACAAAAACAAAAGGTAGCTTACTCTACTTCAGTTCGTATTCCAAATTTGAAATATTCTCCATTCTAAATTTTTTTTATGGTGCCAACAGAAAGATTTGAAAAAATCTCGGGCATAGGAAGGGCAAGCATATAGAAAGTGTTACTTAATTGCGCTAAAAAACTGAAGGCTTGTTTTGGTTGGTAATTTTAGAAAAAAGGGTTTATAAAAACATTGTTCGGAAAATGTGCTGTTCGAGATACAGGGTGTGCTATTTTTTAAATTCTGTTTTTAAATTATCGTAAACATTTATTATATAATGCAACATTGTGCAGCGTTATTTTGTTTGTTTTCAGTCATGTTTAACTTAAAAGTAAACAAGTTTTCACATTTCGTTAGTGTACGATTTTAAACATACCTATCTATTTTTAATAAATGTAAATGTCTAATGTACGCGGATGACTCTAAAATTATTTAGCAGCGTTAGTTCATATGAAGACTGGTCTTGTTCAACAGGATTTAGCGAAATTTGTTGACTGGTGTAATCAAAACACTGATCTCGATGGATTGACAATATTATTACCTGCGCGAAACAAACGTTACATTTCATGGGCGAAAAAACCGGTTTGTGCGCAAGCAAGTTGAGGGTAAACGCACTTGGCGCCAAACAGACTATTCGCATTATCGAAATGAATTTGTCGACGTCCTGGTTTTCTGTTCGAAGTACGGTAGCTAATGAGCGTCACGGTGAGACCGCGGACGGAGGGTACGGAGTGCCGGTGTTTGTATTTTGCCACGGCTTTTAGGTTCGCGTTGTTTGTCCACCCATCCATTTGTTTACTGCGCGAGGTCGTAAAAATCCGAAAAATGCTTCTTAGCACTGCGGATCTAAATGTAGGTTATCTATGAATCAAAACCTGTTGGAAATAAGCATTTCAAAATGTAAAGTGATGCGTTTTCATAAAAGTAATCTCCTGTTGAATATAATTACAGTATAGCGAATGTTGCTTTCGGTTTTGTGGGTAACTTTAAGGACTTGGGTGTAATATTTAGTAAAGATCTTAGTTTTAATAAGCATATTGACAGTATAGTTCTTAGAGCCACTAGAATGCTTGGCTTTGTTTGTCGAATGTCTTCTAATATTTATGATATTAGGGGTATAAAATCTTTATATAAAAGTTTGGTTCGTAGTGTTCTTGAGTATAATAGCATTATGTGGAGTCCTAAGTACAATTGTCATATTCATCGTTTGGAACTAGTTCAGAACAAACTCGTAAAACTGCTTTTGTATAAATTAAGATTTCTATATAAAGAACTACCATACACAATTCGTATTCAGTTAAATAGCTGGGATTGATTCCCTTGAAAGAAGAAAGCACAAAGCTATGGCATTTTTTCTTTATAAACTGCTAAATGCAGGGCCGTATTAACTGTTTGAGGCGCCCAAGGCTAGAATTCCCGGAGCGCCTATTTTTCACCAAAAAATTTTTAAAGAGCAAAAAAAAGGTCATTTCCTCCTTTTGCGCCTATTTCATTCCAAAGCACCTTATTCACAGATAATTTAGTCACCAAAAATCCCCACCCGACCTAAACTTTTTTAAAAACTCCCCTGTCTAGCGCCTATTACTCCCTGTCTGGCGCCCTAGGCTGTAGCCTAGTCAGCCTAATGGATAATACGGCCCTGGCTAAATGGGCAAGTATGTTGTAGCCAGCTGCTTTCAAAGATTTGATTTAGAATACCTAGTAGGTTTACAAGATGTAGAGATTTGTTTTACATTCAACCACATAGGACACAAGAATTTTCAATCTTTTGATATTTTTGGTTATATTAGTTTTAATTCTTTTAAAAGAAATGTTAATTGCGAATATTAAGACTTAAATGTAATGTCATGTAAATTTTTGTACTATTTGGAGTATGTACTCTGTAAGTATTGTTACTGTAAATAAATAAATAAATAAATAAAAGGTACAGGACTTTTTACTAACTCAGTATATTTTATTGAAACATCATACTAGGCATGTTGATAAAATATCAGTAACAAGAACAACCCTTTATCGCTTCGCCACAAAAACTCTATGAAACAACAAAATAAATAATATTATTCATTTTTAAACAAAATTGCTATAAAATTGAACCCCAAATACAACTCGCACAGAACGTTATTTGTTGGGACTGATATATTTTAATTAAAACATCATACTAGGCATGTTGATAAAATATCAGTAACAAGAACAACCCTTTATCGCTTCACCACAAAAACTCTATGAAACACTAAAATAATATTATTAATTTTCAAACAAAATTGCTATGAAATTGAACCCCAAATACAACTCTCACAGAACGTTATTTGTTGGGACTGATATATTTTAATTAAAACATCATACTAGGCATGTTGATTAAATATCAGTAACAAGAACAACCCTTTATCGCTTCACCACAAAAACTCTATGAAACACTAAAATAATATTATTAATTTTCAAACAAAATTGCTATGAAATTGAACCCCAAATACAACTCTCACAGAACGTTATTTGTTGGGACTGATATATTTTAATTAAAACATCATACTAGGCATGTTGATTAAATATCAGTAACAAGAACAACCCTTTATCGCTTCACCACAAAACTCTATGAAACAACAAAATAATATTATTAATTTTCAAACAAAATTGCTATGAAATTGAACCCCAAATACAACTCGCACAGAACGTTATTTGTTGGGACTGATTTGTCGGTAAATCACTCCATCACAATCCAAACAGGGTGAGATTATTGGATTTACAACTCCGGTGGTTGAAAGGGATCAGAGGAGAAGGGGGGCTAAAACAGGCATCAATACGCCGCCCCGCCCCAAAGGTTAGCTGTTGCCGTGGTTACCGGATAGGGGTGCACTCAATGGCGGACTAAGGGTGGAGTTATACCCCTCAAACACTGAGAAGAAAGTTTTCTCTGCTGTATACCGACGGTGGTTTTTAGGTGTTATTGATGTTTTATTAAATTGAGTATTTAGTTAGCAAGAATTTTATTATTATTACTTAGAACGACGCGACGCGGCGAGATAGAGATTAAATTCAAACCGGTTTTGACTAAAGATAAAACGAAATTGTTCTTTTGTATATTATATAAAAGCTGTGTAAAAGCTAAATGAATTAAGATCTTTAAAGAATAATTTATGACAGAAGTAGTGGAAAATTATATTTATATTGTAGCTTTGGGATTTGCACAAAGATTTTTTAAATATCTTCGCGACGGATTACTTTTATGTGTATTTTCTTTATTTATGTTTTTTTTGGAAAAGAAAAATTTATTTATGTCACTAATGAAATATGTTATAAGAACGTAGGCCATTTTGCTGACCTCCGTGATGGTTAGAGCTAGCGCCTGGGTCTAGTGATTTCTATTTATGACAACGCAAAAAATTCCTACACACTATATACATATGCAAATGATGATGATTAATTTTATGGACTTTTTGGCCTTTCTGTATTAGCCCAATTAATTAAGACTTTCACCTTGGAATCTCACGGAATAAGATGAATATCTGGACATATCTTTATTTTGGAACAAAATACTCTCCCAAAAATCCCCTATGATAACAATATCATATTTCTACACACGAGAAAGGAACTAGAAATATGACAGGTCAAATGTCAAAAAATCAGATTTTTGCGATTATCTCTTTAGTTTATTATGCATATATATTTATATTAAAGTTGTAAAACAAAAATTCTTCACAAATTTGCTTTTAAGCTTTTTTTTGTCTCACCAACGAATCCGATAATAGAGGCGCAGAGTGTAAGCACTTTACTGTATGTACATATCTTAGCACGCAATCAATCGCGATATTTAGCAAATACTAAAGTAAAAAGATAACATATAATATTAGACTAAAAATTACGATTGATTGAGTGCTAAGGTATGTACATACAGTAAAGTGCTTTACACTCTGCGCCCTCTGTTATTGGATCCATTCATCAGACAAAAAAATGCTTTAAAATAAATTTGCAAAGAATTTTGTGTTTAACAACTTTTATAATAAATATAAATGCGATTAAAAGAAAAGCAAAAAACTGATTTTTTTTACATTTTACCTGTCGTGTTTCGAGTTCCTTACACGATATCATAGGGGATTTTTAGGAGAGTATTTTTGTACCAAAATAAAGGTATGTACATATATTCAGCCTATTCCGTGAGATTTCGAGATTAACCCCTTAATTTAACTAAGATGACTGGGGTATATATGTACTTAGTTATTTATAGATTAATTTCACTTCATTTAAAAAAATTATTAAATGGGTTTTTAAAACAGATTTTTATATAATTTTTTTTTACAAGGAAAAAGAATAAGACCAGTGTTAGAACATGGATTCCCTACTAAATACAGTTTTCTTTTTAAAGTCAAATACGTTTTTAAGCCCAGTTATTGAAAACATATATAGGTAAAGATGGGTCCATAATTAATTCATTCTGAAAGCGATGCCGCCAAGTACACAAAAAATGATAAAGTAAACAAACCTTTCGAATGCAAATAGCCTCGGACAGAGCCTGATTACATATTTTTAGATAGATATTAAAAAATACATTGCTAAAATACGTATCATCTACTTACAAAACATTCTCTTATTTCGCCTTTACCCTACTATAAAACCGGTGGCACGTGGCGTGGTACTAGAGTTTCGTCGGGTTAAATATTTTTTGCTTCAATAAATCATTGTTCACAAAAGGGTTTCTTTACTTTATCATTTTTGTGTACTTATCGGCATCGCTTTCAGAATAAATTAAATGTGGACCCATCTTTACTTTATTAGGGTTATTTGATAAAAATATAAGCCTGTGTCAGAAATCCTTAATTTTTAACGCGAAAACCGTAGAAGAAAAGGTGGTAATGTGACCACCCATTTTGTTTTTGAGGTCTAGTGTAAATACAAAAGAAATACAAATCTAAATAATGCATCGCCAGTTTAAGATCAGATGAGAGTTATATGGCACCCCGGGGCCAAATTAATTCTATTGAAACGACAAAAATCTGTGATTTTTGTCGTTAATATACCGAAGACTGGGTACGGTTGGGACAGTTTTCATTTGACGACCAATAATTTTGTTAGTTTGGCAGTTAGCTTTACAAAATAAGTTTTATTTTATAAAAGTGCATTTGCCTACGTATAAATACAAAAAATTAGTGCTATGGTTAACTTACAGGGGCAAGTTAGAGAAAACATTGAAAGTGACACAACCGACCCCACCCCAGGGGCGGTTGTGACAGTACTTGGGGTCGGTAGTGACAGGTTCAAAAATACACACTTAATGGTTATGAATCACTTTTATTGCACCAAATATATATATTTTTTGGCCCTTTATTCATTTTTCGTCAGTCAATTTTATTTCTGCAACTCTCCGTAATGATGTTCCCTCATTTCACTTCTGTAAAGCTTCTTTATATTTTCCTATTTTACATTGACCTCTTTCTGCTTTTCTAACGCATTATCCTGGCATCTTAAAGCAAAAAAATGTTTTTTAAAAGTGTCCCAACCGTACTCAAAAAAAAAAAAAAAATGTTACAACCGTACCCAATGCTCTCTTTCGCAAAAAAGTAATCATAATGGCAAAATAAAATAACGCACGTACAAAGTAAGCACTGCTATTATGTAATCACTAATGTTTGACTCATATTGAAAAAGAACACTCATTTTTGTGTCTGTACACATATTACAACAATTACTAAAAGAAATTGAACAAAAATACTTAATTTTGACTGTTAAAAAGTATTGAGGACCTCTGCTAATGTCAACGTCGCGCGTTTTTTGATGAAATACTGCGAAACATGTTTAGGACCGGTATGGCACTCCTTTCTTCCCTTTACGCGTTTCCCGTATTTCTTTCAGTTTTGCTAATATTGCGACTGTCACAACCGTACCCCTGTCACAATCGTACCCAGTCTACCCCTATTCGCCTTCAGGACCTGCACAGTCGGTATGAGCCCATAAATCCACTCTTCTAGAATAACTGGTGTCACAAAATGTGTCTGAATCCTCAGGTACTAGTGATAAACGGACATTTCCATTAGGGGGCCAAATTACCAATATGGTGAAATCTATAAACACCCTCAATAAATAAGTACTTAGTAAACAACATCGAATATTCTAAATATGCACCTTTAAAAGACTGTAGAATAACGTGTAAATTAAACACAATTTTCAGATATCTGCAGCTATGATTTCATATTTACTAAATTATTAAATTAATTGGAGGATTACAAACAAAGTTTTGACGAGTGCAGCTTTAAACTGGTTCTTAAAGCAAGCGGATGTGCTGCCTTATCTAGGATTTTTTTGCTATTATTTTATATTGATGTTTTTTTTAATGTTTTACAACGAGTTAACTAATGGCAACCAGGAATTATCTTTTTAAAAAATACTTTTATTAAATTAAAATTACAAAAATTATACTTGTTACTAATACATATGTTAAAGGCTAAAAATCTAAACTCTGACTGACTCTAATACAAGGGTTCGATGGCAACGTGACGACTGGGAACTGATGATAAAGCATATTACAATAATAGGAATTAGAATATAAAAATAATGTCGTCAGCATGTTATGTGGACAGGGTGTGACATAACTCCTCCCTCCTGAGATTCAACTCCACGGTCATCGGGGTAGTTGAACATCTTGAAAGTTCAAACTCTTGTTCTTCTGCGTTGGCATTGGCTTTTGGTTTCTGGAAGTTTCTTTTCTTCAGTTTTTGTAAACATATTGGGCTGCGCAGAGGATTATTATTGCATAAATTACAATGGTCCAAGTGCTGGGGTAAATTGATAAATTTTTGTAGAACAGCTGGGGTTGGTTTTCTTTAATTTGGTTTTTTAGTTCGTGTAGTCCATCTAGTTTAATTTCTTGTAAAACGGCACTGATATTTAGGCTTGGTAATATTTCGATGGTATTGACCAAATCTGGGAAAAATATTGGTTGACTAATCAATATTTGTTTTTGGTTATTGGTAAATACTTCTTGGTGAATTGTAACTTGGCAACTATTTGGTATATTGATTAGGTAGGTACCAAACAGCTTTTGACTTTCTTCTTGTTGGTTACATTTAAGTTTAACAATTTCTTCTTCGGGCAGGATAAAGGTCCATTGCTCGGCAGAATCCAGTTGTTTAATGATAGGCTTGGAGATTTTTATTTCTATTTGGTGACAGGTAGAGGTTTGTTTTGGTTAGGTTTAAAGACGTTTTGTTGACCTTGCGGTCTTCCAAAAACTTCTGAATTTGTGAAAAATTTTTGTGGTCTAAAATTGGGATTTGGTCTTATTGGGATTGGCTGCGATGGGAAACTTTGCCGAAATTGATTGTTATTAGTGTAAGGATTAAAGGGGAAAGTTGGTCTAAATTGTTGCAAATGATTATTTAATGGTAAATTTTGAAAATTTGTATTTAAATTATCATATCTATTATATTGATTTGGTGTAGTTTGCTTATTAAAGACATTTTTTGTTTGCGATTTATAATTATTCTGAAAATATTTAACGTTTCCTTCTTGAATTACAAATTGTATGGCGTCCGCTAGACTATTTGGGCGCATACACCTAATGGTTGTTCCTAACGGTTCCCTGAGACCAGATAAGAATGTTTTTAAAGCTAAATTTTGATATAAGGTACGCTTTATGGTAGCTGTATTCGCGTCTTCGTGTGCATCTACGTAGCTTACAAGTAAATTTAATAATTCAAGACATTTATCGTAAAAATTTTGAGGAGATTCGTTTGGCAATTGTTTTAGCATAACTAAGTCTCTATTTAAGCAACTTTCATCGCGCCTATCTGCGAAATTTCTATAAAGGGTTTCCTGAAGGGCAGCCCACGTCGTAACATTTTGAATATTTACGACCAAACGGGCGTTTCCTGTTAATTTACTTATTAATGAATTTAATAGAAATTTATTTTGAAAACATTCTGGGTTAGCGGCATCGTAAAAGTTAGTAATCAGTGAATTACAAGTTGCCAAAAATCTATTTAATTCGGTTGGGTTACCATCAAAAGTTGGAACACAACTTAAATATTCTGGCTTAAATACATTTGCCATATTTAAATTACTTTTTATACTTAAATTTATATTATCTAATTCTAAATTACTACTATTACTAAGATTTGAATCTGTTTCTTCGCTTGAAGAAATTAAATTTTCGTGTTTAAAAATTTCAAAGTTAAATTGGGGTTTATTGCCCAAGTTTTGGACACCTAAGCTATTAGATTCAAAATTTTGCTGACCTATTAAATTAATTAATCTATCTGTTACTTCCGTATGGGATTGGGAAGTAGAGTCAGAGTCAGTTGAAGGATTAATGTTAATATTTAAATTTTTTAGCGTATTTAACAAATTATCTGCTGACATTGAAATTGCACTTACATAACTAGGAAGATTCTGGTCATTGCCAAACTATAAGATGCCTTGAAAGAACCCAGCGATGTGTGTCTCAATCCTCGATGGATTGGATTTTTTATTTTTAAAAAGCCACTCTGCCGAAACACCTTCACGAACAAAAGTCACTGTGTTCGTCCGATAGAAACTATAAGATGCCTTGAAAGAACCCAGCGATGTGTGTCTCAATCCTCGATGGATTGGATTTTTGATTTTTAAAAAGCCACTCTGCCGAAACACCTTCACGAACAAAAGTCACTGTGTTCGTCCGATAGTCTAATCGTAGAAACGAAAATTGATTTTGCTCGATGCAAAAACAACACTAGCGGAACTACCGACTGCGCCAGTTAACTAATGGCAACCAGGAATTATCTTTTTAAAAAATACTTTTATTAAATTAAAATTACAAAAATTATACTTGTTACTAATACATATGTTAAAGGCTAAAAATCTAAACTCTGACTGACTCTAATACAAGGGTTCGATGACAACGTGACGACTGGGACCTGATGATAAAACATATTACAATAATAGGAATTAGAATATAAAAATAATGTCGTCAGCATGTTATGTGGACAGGGTGTGACATAACTCACGTGATTTTAAGTAAAAAATATCAAAGGGGGCCGTAATACCCGCGGGGACCACATCACCACCTTCGCCTCTACGCTCTACGTCGGATTAGATAAAACTTGGGAGATCAGCTTTGCTCAAAAGTAAATGAATTTTTTTTTATCTTGAAAAAACAAAGGTTTACTATATACAGGGTATTCCAACTCTATATTTATACACGAAATAACTTCGCCCCTGTACAAGATACAAGAATGGCTCCAAATTTAAACCTGCGTACGGCTCTGTAAATAACAGTACCAAATTCTATCAAAATTGGATAGGAAATATTTTCGATATTATTAAAAAAAAGGTTAAAATAGTAGATATATCATATACTATTATATACCGAGCATTTTTATATAATGTGCGAGGTAAATAATAGCTTTCTCACCGAGGTACATATAGAAGTTTTTCACTGCTAACATTGATATGTAAACAATTTTAAAATTTATAGCTTTTGTTTCAGGATATTCTGGGAAAGGGTTGGACATTAAATGTCCCATTTTAATTTTGGCATTAGTAATTTCCTGAAATTTGGCATGTGTCAAATTTTAATATGAGAATTGTTTTTATTATTAATCTAGGTTTTTATTATCATTATTTACCTAAGGAAAGAAATATTAATTATTGGGCGCATTTAAGTTGTCCCAGCGGCTGAGATTGCTTAGTTAGAAGTCACTCTGAATGCAAAGCTGATTACTGCTTTTTCGATAGCGGCTGAGTATTTTGCTCAGCCTAAAAATTACCGCTGTCGCTTTTCAAATACCGGATTTTGATAGTCTGACAGTTGATATTTGAAATAAAAGCTTGGTTACAATCGCGATAAATATTTATTTTGCTAATACTTTTAAATATTTTCTTTGTAATAATGTTTAAATCCTAACAATTATTATGGATAAAAACAAATTTGGTCCGGATACCCATTTTTTGATCGTAAATAATGGAGAAAATCCTATTTTAGAAAATAATAGAGAGTATAAAAGGTAAATATAATTTAATATTTAAATGTACTACATATTTCGTAAATTTTTATTGAAATTACCATAGTTTATTAACTATGCTCGTAAAATTATTAGATAATTCCTTTGTTTATATTCATCTATGTCCCCAAGTAGAGCAAATTTTTTGGTCTTACAACTGCGATAAAAACTAACTTAAACAATGAAGATGTTTACATTTGACCAGCTGTCCGAAAAAATAAAAACGCTGACTAACAGTGGTCTTAGCATGCTAAGTTGGCTAATTTAGCCGATGGGACCTCCTGAATGTTCCCATTGTTAGGGGAATGGAGTAAATTATAGCAATTTCTCAGGTCAGCAGTAAAAAAATATATTTAAGTATTTTGAAAACTATGCATAAGTTCTAAAATTTTTAACGCAATTAGGAAACACCCTTAATAGTTTTTTTTTATTGGGATAATGTTTTTTATATCACTTGTCAATAATCTTAAAACTGCATTAAATTTTTTACTAGGACCTATTTTTTTGGCAATAATAACTCCCTCTACCGATAATACCGCCCAAACTTGTCGAAACTTATTACGCCCAATTTTTTCTTTTTTATAAGAAATACTAGTGACATGCAATTTTTCACGACCGTAAATAATAAAACAAGAAATGGTCCTTCTTGTCTTGTACAAATACTCAAAGAGGAATCCAAAGAAAAAGCACACACGACGTATTTACTGAACTGAACAAATAAGCAGAATGTCGTCGACAACTTTCATATCTTTTACAGGCATTTCGTGATCCTGGAGAAGAGCACTTACGCTTTTCCTATAGCCATCCAGGCTCGCTGATGACGTGTCTAAGGATTCCAAACAGACGATCCGGATTGCAGAGTATTGAACGCCCGCCGAGCATAAATCTTATTATAAGGAAAGAACGAGACGGAGTCAACATCGGTTTGCTGAAAGAAAATGCGCCTTCATGCTTAAATTAAACATTGCTGAAGCTGAAAAGTTTACAGGGATGGAATGGGAAAACTTTAAATAAAGAAAAAGTCTTTTAAATTTACCCAACGTTTTAAAAATAGTTGTTTAAAGAAGGCTGTGTACTTTTTACTAATCCATAAACCTGGTTAATTCTAGTGTATTAATTTAATTTCAAGGGATAATTACCCAGCAAACACTATTTGCTGGCAATATACATTTTTTTATTGGCATTGTTGGTAAAGCATTGGCAATTAGTGGCAATATTATGCCAACATCTAATACGCATTAAAAAGTCAACCCTAAATAAACACTCAAAAGCCAATAAATTTTACATGCAGGCGTATTGCCGGCAAGCATAGAAAAATGGCGGCATACCAATCCTGATTAAATAAAACATGCCTTTTGTTGCAGGCAAATAAATATTGGATTTTTAAAGGCAAACCTTTAACGCATATTTATAATTTTGAAACCATATTAATACCATTGGCATTTAACTAACATTAGAGCAATTTTTTAATCTATTTGTTCATAACATTTTATTGTTACAAATCATGCAGATGTTTATTATGTATTTTTAAGACAATAAAAATAAAATGATTGTAAAATTAGCTAGGTTAATTTCGATCGAAAGTGAGAAAATTAACCGCTTAGCCTAAATACAAGATTGGACCATTTTGATAGATGAAGAAAAATCGCTTTTGACCGCTTTGTGCAATCGTTTTCCGAAAGATCCTTGTTGTTTTCTACGTGGTTTTCTAGTTTTTTTAAAGAAAAAAGTTTTTTAATAGACATAATTAAATGTATTCATTACCTAATTAGTGTGTGTTGTGTAATTGATTAGTGATGGCTAGTCGAGGAGGCTAGTTATTTAAGTAGACTGTTAGGAGCTGTAAACATTTTGCTTAAAATTAAAACCTTTGAAGTTTGTAGTTACTTAAAAAATGATATGAAATTAGGGAGTTGCCTTATTAAAAGTTTTAAATACGTGTTATTAAAAATATTATATATATTTAATAATGTTTTTTTTTGACATTTAACTCCTATAAAATATTTCTCCCTATGTTTCGGATTTAAAAATTAAATGTAGTGTCCCTGGAATACGTTCTGTTTTAAAGTATTTTCTTTTAAATTACTTTTTTTTAATTTTATTACATACCTACAATATCTGCAACACGTGGCCTAATAACGGCCATTGTCCACTTTCGTGTCTTTTTGTTATCTTTTTGCCAATAACTTATTAATGATGGATGCCATCATCCTAAACGCATTTTTTGGCATAACTTAATAATGATGGATGCCATCACATTATCTGCAACACGTGGCCCAATAACGACCAATTGCCCACTTTCGTGTCTTTTTGTTATCTTTTGCCAATAACTTATTAATTATGGATGCCATAATCCTAAACGCATTTTTTGGCATAACTTAATAATGACGGATGCCATCACATTATCTGCAACACGTGGCCCAATAACGGCCAATTACCTACTTTTGTGTCTTTTTAATACCTTTTTGCCAATGCCTTGCCATTAAAAAGTGTTGGCAATGCCAGTAAATTACATGGCCGGCAAAAAATGTTATATGGGTAGATAGATCTAAAAGCAAAAACAAGTAAAAAACAAATATTGTTTTTTTCTTTTATTCGATAAGAAAAACAGAAATAATCCACTGGAAACTGTAAGGCTACGGTCACGATACCAAGCGTCTGCGGCCAGCGGAAACCGGAGTGTGTAAGAGCGCTGCCTATGGTAGCATAAAAGAATTTTTAAGCTGGTTTTACATGAAAAGTTTTTCCTCAACTTATATTCCAAGATGACAACCTAATAATGTGTATTATGCCCATTTATAGGTTATAATCCAAACCTATTTAGTTGTCATCCTGAAAACTGTTGCAATAAATTTGGGTAAAGACTTACCGTGCAGTGGCGTAACGAGGTAGCTACGGGTCTGTGTTCCATTAGATCGGGCCCCCATTAAATATTAAATTTATATCAGTTTTAAGGGTTTGCGAGAGGGTACAGATAAAATAGTTAAAAATATACAATAAATAAACAAATATCTTGCAAGTATAATTTTTGTTAATAAAAATAAAGAATATAGGAAGAAATGAGAAAAACTAGAAGCTAAACACAAATAATACTCTATTAGTCCACTGGTAACAACACACAGATACATTATCTTTAATTTAAAGACAATGACAGATATAAAATTCGGGGAATCACCACCTAGAGAAATTCTCGTAATTGGACGTAGGAAACACACGTGGCGCCGCTGCCTGCACCGTTCGGTTTGACCTGCCATCTATTAATTGCAAGAAATAATAGGTTTAATTTTATTTCAAATCGACATGCGGCGACACCTGCAAGCGGATTCTTAACCGCTGTTTCGAGACGTAACGTATCAAGTCGCTACCGAGTGGTGATTCTTAACTTATTTGAAACTCGATTTCGAGTCGATATCTCTCAAGTTCCATAACTAGGCACTATTCTTATTAAATAAGTCTTTATCCTATTAATTATTTACGTAAAAACAGATAAGAAAAAAAGGCCGATAGGTTTCGAAAGGAATATCGCGGATCGATACCGACCGAGTCGTCACCTATCGAGAAGTTAAGAATCCGGGACCTGTTAGAACTTAAAACCCCTCCGAACTTTGAAATTAAATTCGCAGGGACGGTACTTGCATATAAAATTTAAGGCAATATTTAAAAAATCGTATAGTTTCGTATCGGGTAGTTTTATTTCAAAAATACTTAGTTGCCCGGGCCCCTGGGACCTCCAAACCCATGTTCGACGGAACACATGGAACACCGATGGATACGCCACTGTTACCGTGCAAAATCCGCTTTATTTTTAAATCAGGCGGCTGCAATATACCTGAGCAAAAGCCCTACCGCTGCCGCTCGAAAACGAACAAGTATTATCCGCGGAGCGTTTCTGATGTATATAAACTGGTTTCAAAACGCTGTTTACAACAAAATATTGTACGCATTACCGGCTACCAGTACAGAGGTTTGATACTTTCCGCTCGACGCTACTGCTTATTATTGTGGCCAAGGCCTAAAGCTACTGCTACGATACCAAGCATCTGCGGCCAGCGGAAACTGGAGAATGTGAGGGCGTTTTAAATCAGGCTCGAAACGAACAAATATTATCTGCGAAGCATTTCTGATGTATATAAACTGGTTTCAAGACGCTGTTTACCACAAAATATTTTAGTCAGTACAGGCTACCAGTAAGTACACAGATTTTAATACTTTCCGCTTGACGTTTAAGCTTGTTATCGTGGCCAAGGCTACGTTTTTTTAAATATTTAACACACTGTAGTTCAAAAACTAAGACGTTTAGGACATATTTTTAAATGAAGTTTTTTTCTTATTTTCCGTTGTAGAATCGCCCCGCAAAGTTTGTCCGTTGAGTTACTGGACACCCTGTATGTATGTAGGTAATTTGATTGAAATTGGTGAACACTTTAATGTCAATTCGTGCCTAAACGGTTGGGTTTATCGACTTTAATAAGAAGTACATTATTTTTTAAGTTCTTGATTGTCTATATAAAATGGCACCATCAGCTTTGCAATATCTGTTAAAATAAAAAGTTATGATGTAAATAAATTTTAAGTTTCAGGTAAAGTGCCCTCTGGCGGTATTAAAAAAGTACTTTTATCTTCAAATTTTAGAATCTGCAAAGCTTGATTTGTGTGCCAAATATCAACTAGATTGGTTAAAAAATAAATGCAATATGGCGAAAAAACAGAAAGAAAAATCGAACTAGGAGATTTCGACATTTTGTCAAAGGACCTACTAACATTATTTTTCATTGCAGAATAACCTCTTAAAATTTCCAATCGCATTTTTCCAAACACCCTGTATATATGATCCTTCATCTAAGCTTTGCAACCCAACAGATCTCTATGACGCTCGAGTAACTGCAAATTTAGCATCTTGGGCTCCCGTACTAATATTGAAAGAAAGATGATGCTTTTTAAACATTCCTAGTGAATTTTGACATTTGTTTGTCATATTTTGTTGGATGTTGTTGCAGTTAGTTCTGAATCAGAAATTTTCTGTAAACATAGTTAATATTGTTTTTTCATTTAATTAAGATAGATTGAACCTGTTGAATCTTGAGCACGTCTTGCCGCAGTATTTATACCTTGCAGCGGGAAATGGGTAGATATTTTTATTTGTTTAACGCTACATAATTGTTCGATTAAAAAGTAGCAAGAGTTGCCAAGCTAACACCAACTTTCTCTTTCTAAAATACGTCGAATTTTGACAACTCTGGTTAGTACTGGTTAGATAGCGCCTTTACCCTCATACAGGGCCGTATTAATTGTTTG
This sequence comes from Listronotus bonariensis, assembly GCA_014170235.1. NCBI lineage: Eukaryota > Metazoa > Arthropoda > Insecta > Coleoptera > Curculionidae > Listronotus > Listronotus bonariensis. The sequence continues at coordinate 47,633 of JACEGR010004886.1, forward strand.
AGGCGCCCTAGGCTACAATTCCCGGAGCGCTTATTTTCTACCAAAAAAGTTTTTGAAGAGCAAAAAAGATCCTTTCCTCCGTAGCGCCTATTTGAGTGCCAGGCGCATCACCACCCGAAATAAAATTTAATGACCAAAAAAAAAAAAAATGGTCATTCTCTTCTTTTGCGCGAAAATTTTCATGGTGCTCTAGGCTGTAGCCTAGTCAGCCTAATGGTTAATACGGCACTGCCCTCATGTGGAAAAAATTACATTGGCAGAAAAACATGTTATTTTTATAGAAGAAATAGGAAACAAAACCAGAAAAAATGCTATTGAAAGATCTACGAGTACTAGATACTAACCGTGCCTGACATCGCTTGAGAGTTATTGATCGGATGGGAACTGGTATGTTAACGCGTTAAAGCCTTTTTGAAAAATTGCAAGATCCAGTCGACAAATACTTTTATTTTAAATTTGCATTAAAAATTATTTTCTATCCTAGAAATCAGAGTAAATTAAACAATAAAAAAATCTGTTGAAGGGTTTTAGTAACCAGAGAATCATTTTTTAAAAGACCATGCAAATTGGTGCTGTTGGTACTCCCAGAAGCTACCAATACTGTGACTAAGGGTACATTGTTATACTGAATTCGACTGAACCGATCTGATAAAACTTACCCGACCAAGGTTAGTTTATATTTATAAGGTTTCGACACATCCTCAACTTTTAGGCGGTTTGAGGTCGGGGACGCAAGGAAGGGCACTTCACGGAGAAAAGTTGGCAGGACTGGGTAAAAATCAAAGCTGATGATCAATCCAGTGGCGTCTAGAATTTGCGCATTTCATTTTGCATTGTTTTGGAAGTGATATTTGTTGAAAGATGTAATTCCAAAAGTTTTTATATAAAGTAAAAGAATTTACAACTTAATAATAATTAAAAACTGTTGTGTAAACGGTTGTTCTACTAATACAATAAACTGTATATCTTCGGCACTGAACAACATGGCGGAAAAATGTTAGATGTGACGTCATAACACGTCAAAGCCATATGGCCGAATGTCGCGACCCTATATAGACCGACTTTGAACCCGACAAAAATTGCGATATACACGTTTCAGATTGAGTAAGGGATTGGATTGAACGCCATAAGTCAATCCTGTTTTTTAAGGGATTTGAATTGAGTTCGGTCCGATCGGAGGTTAGATTTGTACGATATTCACGATTTTGGAAAAGGTTTGAAAAATGACAGTTGAGTAAAACAGCGTAGGAACGAAATAGTGGGAAATAAAATAAGCTTAAATATTTGCTAAAGTATTGTGATAGTGTTTATTTTGTGTTTTGAGTTATTATTTTGTCTTATTTTCCGAAATTAAACAAAATTGAATTAAAAAACTCCACTAAAGTTAGGTTAGAAGCTTATTTTTATTTGTTAGCTTTCTTTTTCATGTATACAGGGTGTCCCAACTCTATTTATACAGCAAATTACGTCGCCCCTGTAGAAGATACAAAAATAAACTTAAGATAAAAAATATTTATTTGAATACACTTTTTTCCTGACAATACTAGTTAATATACAAGGTGTCCCAAAAACATAATTTTCATTGTCAAGTTGTTTTTAAAATGGAACACCCTATATATTTTAACAAATTTTGACTTTATAATAAATTCTGCTTCAAAAATATATTACACACTATACGTCAGTTATTGCTGGTTTTTAAGATATCAGCAGTATGTTAATATACTTATTAACGACTAAAAGTTAAAAAAATATTTTGGTTCTAATTACTTTTAAATAACTTTGTCACTGTCAAAGTGACAAAACATATATTAACATGCAATTAATTACCTTACATTGAATAACTACTAATAAGTAAGTCAGCTATTTAGTTTATTTTAGATAGATACTTGCTAACCTAACTTAAAAACCCGCCATTATTGACGTAATGTTGTTTTTTAATGCAGTTCAGTAAACAGGTGTCCAAAGTAAACTAAATTTCTGACATACCCATTAGTAGTTCTTACAATGGAAAGTAATTAATTACTTGTTATTATATTATTTGTCACTCTGACAGTGACAGAATTATTTAAAAATAATTGAAACCAAAAAATTACTTTATTTTTTCACTTTTATTTGTTAATGAGTATATCAATATACTGCTGATATCTCAACAACCAGCACTAATAGACGTATAGTGTGTTACATATTTTGAGGTGGCATTTCATACAGAGTCAAAATTTGTTAAAATATATACGGTGTTCCATTTAAAAATCTACTTGCCAATAAAAATCATGCTTTTGAGACACCTTGTATAATAACCAGGATTATCACTAAAAGAGTGTATCCGAATAAACATTTTCTAATTCAAGATTATTTTTGTATCTTGTACAGGGGCAAAGTTATTTGGTGTATAAATAGAGTTGGGACACCCTGTATACTTTTTTGTCAAATTTAAAAGAATTTTGAACTGGATTATCTGCATCCGATAAATTCTAGGACGAAGGGCACGGTATTAGGTTCAATGCGATCCGTCCAATCGGATTCGATTTTTACGATGTACCCTTATTCTGTGTTTGACGTTTTTAAAGAAAAAAATGAAACATTAAAAAAGTAGTGATAACTGTGATAAGACGTCTCAGTAACCAGAGGATCATTTTAAAAAAAATATCATGTAAATTGGTGCAGCAGAAGTCTCTAACAAAGTGTCTGAAAATTATGGCTTATAAATTATTTAAATATATAGATTTAATAAAACACATTCAACTAGATTAACTAGACAGATCCTAATATTATCGCATTAGAAATAACTGGTTATTTAATTAATAATCCTCGACACATCAAGAGGAGTTATATTCTTCCAGTCATTTAATTTTGTTTGGCGAGATAATCTTCAAATGATTAAATCGGCAATAAAGCGAAATTGCCAGTAAAATATGTAAGGGTGACAATATCAGATATTTAGGGGTGACAATGCGAGCCCTCAGCAATATTGTACCATTTAGTAGGATCGTTATAACGTAATGTATAGGGAGTGATGAGTGTGCTTTATCACGCGTTACTATCTTCTATCTCTTTGGTAATCAATAGTTGGTGAAGGAATGGGAAAATCAGAGTGAAAATTAACAAAAAAAAGCATAAAAAAGATTTTGGTAAATATGGCACTTTTTTTTCTCATCCCAGTTTTTTCATCGTTACTGCCTAGTAATGGATAGTTACCAAATGTCGGTTTTTCCTAAATTTTAAGTTTTTGCTAATGTAATTACTCCATACTCACATTCGCAATTAGAGGGGTTTGTCTCGTTTTTTAATGCCCATTCGCGAGTTGAAGTGGTAACATGGACCTCTAAATATTAATATTAATGGCTCAAGTCCTTTGCGACATTTTCTTTTGACACCTTAAACAAAATTTTCGATATATTTGAATAAATAAATAATAAAAGTTGATTTTTTGGCCCAGTCTATTATTTATAGTATTCCATATTTGGAGTACCTATTTCATATTTAGCTACCCTCATCATTTTTTGGTTAAAAAAATCCTAATTAAAATTAAGCAATGCTACTAAATTTGTTTTACAAAATAAAGGAAAAATATATGATTGTTACTAATTACCACAAAAAAAAAAATTAATCATTTTTATGCAAATAATGTGCAAAAACAAAAATGATATTTCACATTTGGTCACGTTCTTTTACGTTATATAATACAATTAATACAAAATCGGAATTACAAGAACATCATCAATAAATATAAGATAAAAAATATTTAAAATAAAAGATGTAAATAATTTAAAAGAAAATTCTACCTCCGCATTGTTCCACCAATATAAAGCCTGTATTTTGTATCGTTACCATAGCAACCAAAAAAATCCGGTATTGTTTTCTTTCTAAGGCGAAAGTATTAATATTTTAATGACGCATTTTTACACCGAGAGAAATCGGCCAATTAAAGTCGTTAATTATTTTTTCATAATTATGACAATTAAGTCATTAATTATTACTATTATTTTTTAATAACGCCTATAAAACGAAATTGCTATGGTAATTAAAGTCACTTTATAGGATCCGTCTAATTACTGCTATTAAAGGTGTAATAGAACCTGCAAAAGACTGCAATAACAGTTATTAAATAATATTAAGAAATTTCTATTATAATAGGTTTAATTAATTTGCAAAGTTAAGGTAATTAAATTACATTATAGCACCCATTAAACCCCTTTACTATAATGTTCTTTAATAATACTTATTAAACAAGTAATAAAAATAATTAAGAACATTAATAAAATCTACATTATGTTTAATAATTTCAATTAACCCAGTTTAAAGAAATGATAAGGTTTTTATTACGAATTAAACCGAACGACACCGATCCTGACCGACCAGCCCTAAAAATCCAGTCTGCGGGTTTATTCCATTCGTGGTATCGGGGTTGTCAACACGTTTTCAGTCTTTTCGGATACTTACCATAGATCGTACTCGTTTCACGTTTGCGCAGTTAACAAAAAATCATTGTCAGGTGTTGTGTTTTATATGTCGTATGCGTAAGTGTTGTGATATGTTTTAATCGAGGTTTTAATATTGAAAATGGCAATCTAACTTTTCCACATTTTAAATGTATGTAACTTTTTATTTCATAAAAATATCTTTTAAAGAGCTTTACAATTGGGTGATTTGGTATGTAATTTCCACTACACCTACCTACATGACTAAGCTTATGGTAGGTTAATTGCGTGATATTTTTGTCAGACAGAAATTCTGGCTAATGTGTAAACAATAAAAAAATTCTATCAGACATCAATTTTTGACCGTTTACATTAGCCAGAATTTCTGTCTGACATAAATATCATGCAATAAATGTCAGATCTAAACCTACCATTAGACTGTAGATATAATGGAAATGATATCTATTATTTTTTAACCCTAAATGGTCCTATTTTTTGAAAACTAGTAAAGATAGATATATTAAATGTATTATAATTTTTAATGGTTGCATAATATACAGGTTGTCTCATTTAAAAAAGTATGTTATGTCAATATAAAGTTGTTTTTGGATCATTTTTTTAAGTTAATAAATAAAACAGTTATAAGACATTTAAAATGTGGACAAGTTAGATTGGACGCACTCTACAAATTATTGACTTTAAATGGATCTCTTATTTAAGTTAGTTTGGCTTTACATAGTTTTTTACATAAAATTAGTCGTTTTTGTTGTACTTTTTTTATTTTCGAATAAAACATGTACACATTATGTATGTATTTTTCTTTTAGGTATCCACAGTAAAGTACCTGCAATCAGTGTCACACAGAAAGTCTGTAGAATCTTTTAAAATGTTATTATGTCGTTCTTTTTCAAATTGTTTTTACATTAGTAGCCTTTAAAATTAAGTACTTTATTTAAATTGTGTTTATCTATTTATTCATGTCAGTTATGAAATACTTATTAAGTTTTTCATTTTGCATAACGATATTTCTTTTAATTTGGGTAAAGCAGCTTATTAAAAACGAAAAAATAATATAATTATTCTGCAGACTTTTTGATACACACTGTCTAACCTAAATGCTGATTGGAATAAATTCGATATTCACATTTATTGGGACCTTGCAAAGGATAAGATAATAAGCTGAAAACAAATTACTGCAAAGTTGTAATTTTTAGGAGTTTTATAAAATAGATATCTGTAATTTTGCCTACATTTGTTGTAAGTTGTGTAGTTTGTTACAATCATGTACCGCTGAATATAAACGAGTTACTTTTCATTAAATAAAATTTTGTGTCTCTATCTTTTCCCCATTGATAAAATTTGTACCTCATATTAAATTTTAAACTAATGTAAAGTTGAGGTAAAATGCATTTATTTGACAGATTCATATCAAATAAGAAACGTAATATTAAGTATATAAAAACAAAAACTTTTTTGTTTTTATATACTTATTCGTTTGGAAACTATGCAATTTAAATTTAAGAACTGTAACTCTTATTGCTTTCAAAGTCCCAATAATGTGCAGTATTTTATTTCTGTGGTAAGATGGCAAAACCCGATATGTCACGTTTGGTAAAATGTTAAAAGAGATCTTTTTAACTCTGATATGTCCTGAAAAATCACAATTTCAGTACAATATTTTTATTTTGCAACTAATTGTTTTTATATTAGTTGCAAAATTTAAATACTGTAATAAAATTGTGATTTTTTAAGACGCATCAAAGTTAAAAGATCTCTCCTCAACATTTTACTAAAAGTGACATATCGGGTTTTGCCATCTTACCACAAATTTAATTCCGAATTTTCAAAAAACAAAAAAATGGTGAATGCACACTAATTAAAGTCCTTTAATTACCCCTGTAAATCGGTAATGCTAGTTTAATTAAAGCCTAGTAGAGTGTTTATTAAACTTGTTTAATTAGTATTATTAAGCTAGTTTCCAATTTATATTATTTTTTAATTATCGCAACTCTACTCTTTAATTAAAATCTATATATAATTAATTCGGAATTTAATAATGTTTATTAAACGGGTTTAGTTGTCTTTATTAATGTACTTTAATTAAAACTATTAAACATAATTTAATTATATTTAATTAAACTTCTTTAAATAATATTATTAAACAAAAGCTATAAATTGACTTTAATTACCATACTAAATGACTTTAGTTATCCCCTATTTAACTAAGAAAATTTAATGGGGATTATTAAAATTTTAATTATGGTCATTAAACGGTTTTCTCAGTGTATGCTTAAAAAAGACTTTAAACATATGCTCGAATATGTACCCTCCTCCGAGCTGCAGCTATCGTTGTTCTAACCAAAAATAAAACAAAATAAGAAAAAACACAAAACATTTTAGCAATGTAAATAATAATAACTAAAACAAGCAGTTACTGCCTACGCATATTATTATTATTATTTTATTTTTTGTCATACGGCGTAGTTTAAAAAAATAGCATCAAAACTTTTAAAGAATCGTTTGTATTTGCAACCCCTATTTTTTTTATATATTGTAATGCAAGGTAATAAAATATACATTTTTTAATAATACTGAATGTACCAAGAAACCGTTAAAGTGCTAAAAGTTTAAACTTTTTGAATTTTTCACAGCTTTATTTATAAAGTTGGAAAGAACAAAAATTTTGACGTATCTTAGTATTGTCATGTGATATTAAAAAAAATAACTCTATACAGGCTAACTTAAAATTTTTATTAATCAATAACCGCCTTGACCATAATTTTTCAAGTATCCCTATGACTTTGTTATTTAATTGGAAAAAAACACAGTTTTTGTCCGGTAAATAGATGGTTAAAGGTCGCTTTCTTTCCATTTGGATTTTAGACTATAATTTTAGAGGCATGTATAAAATATTAACAAAAAATTAATGTCAGTAAACTAACTTATTTCAGTTACTCCCTGTTGATTTTTTACTTGTATCAGCGGGTTTAACCTTCAATCCAAGTTAGGAGTATCGCATAAGTGTAATATCGGTTAAAAATCATACGAATTTCGCGATATTACATTGATGGTGCATGCGATACTGTCTACTCAAGATTAAAAGACTCACATGCAACCTTTTTTATGTTTAAGAGGAAAGGATGGTTTTTAAACATTTATTTACATTTTTTTAAATACATTTTTTAAATAAAGTACATTTTAAGGTGATTGTGTAAAAATTTAAAAAGAATCGAAGCAAAATTAACAAAGATACAAAGGTAAGTAACCACCTTATCTATAACTCTTATGTACGAAGCTAAATTTAAAGCGCTTTTCCCACAACTCACGTTTTTAAAGTTGTGACCATCATAATTTTAAAACATTGATCTCTGAGATTTTTTGAATGACTTTCGAGGTAACTCTGGAGAGTTTTTTAGTTTTGTCAATACTTTTAATTTTAATAAAAACAAGTAGGCTGATATTCTCTTAAAAATTGCCTCTTTTATTTTAAAGTGCTCTTAAAAGTGAAAAATTAAAATTTAAAAAAAACCCTCCCAGCGTTAATTTGGGAAACCGATAATCTAATAAAGAAACTTTTTTTTTTTGATTTCACATAATCCAGTACCGAAATATGACGGTCACCCACTGATCTCAATGGATTGTTAATTTTATTACCTGCGCGAAACAAAAGTTACATTTCATGGGCGAAAAACCGGTTTGTGCGCAAGCAAATCGAGGGTGAACGCGCCTGGAGCCAAACAGGCTATCCGCATTATCGGAAAGAATTTACGACGCATTCACTGGGTTTCTCGTTCGGAGTACGGTAGCTAATGAGCGTCACAGTCAGAACGCGGACGGAGGGTACAGAGTGCCGGTGTTTTATTCTCGCAGTGCGCATGTTCGTCCACCCTGATTTTTATGTGTGTTAATGCGCAAGGTCGTAAAAATCCGATAGATGCTTCTTGCCACTGCGGATCTAAATGTGTGTTATCTATGGGGTCACCGCAATTCACCTCTTTTTCGAGACGCTTCCGAATAATTGCCGTGATTGCTGTATTTAATAAATAATAGTTTAAAAAAACTAAAAAACACGCTTTTATATGCAACCGAACTAAAAATTAGAAAATAATTTTCCATTACAAAGAGTTTGTCACTTCAGAGTAGAAAGCGTGGGGTGCTTAATATATTAAATGTTATAATTATTCAATTTGCAAATATCTATGAGGGAAAAGTTATGAAAAAATAGTAAAATGCACCCCACGCTTTTACTCTGAAGTGACGAACACTTTGTAATGAAAATTATTTTCTAATTTTTAGTTCGGTTGCATATAAAAGCGTGTTTTTTGGTTTTTTTAAACTATTATTTATTTTTCATTTTTAGTTCGATATATCAATTAGTTTTTTAAAATAAATGCTCCAGTTTATTCACTAAAAAAATTCTTCGCCATGCATTCTTGATTTGAAGCTAAAGTGGCCACATAATTTTCACCTTTTAAAACTCCGTATTTCTATGTATTTTACACCTTTTATTATAAAATTGAAAAAAGTCAATTAAAAAAACGCAGCAAGTTATGCATCAATTGCCCTTGCGCATTCGCCATAATTAAAAACGATTATTAAGGAATTTATTTATCCTGGCGATGGCGGTCCTAAAATCAGGATAACGGGATACTGTTTTTAAATTATTGCATTGTCATCGGTCATTGATGCGTGTGCTAAGTTTCAAAGAAATTGAAAACTAACCAGAACTAACCAGTTCACAGTATTCCTCCTTCATTTTTTTTGCACACAATTCTTGATTTTTCATTTTTTAGTTCGATATATCAATTAGTTTTCTGCGGTCATGTGATATTGAAATGTTTCACGAACTATTTCGTAATCTAATCATTTCATTTAAAGCTTCACTGTTGCATGGGGTTTCAGAACGCAACTACTCCGAACAAGTTTCAGGTTGGTCTGCATGTAACGGGGTTTGTACCTGTTTAACGGGGGTTGTTGTTAACCCCACGGTCTTCCTGTCGTTTGCCGAGGGGTTGCGTCCTATGGGTGGACGCACGCTTGTTTAACTAAGGTGTTGCAACCTTATCCCGGTCCAAGATCGTTTAATAGGTAAGGTTGCCTCGTAAGCGTTTCAACATGCCGGACCATACGTCACAGATGTATTTTGCTCATTATTTAATGAAGTTTTTAACAGTGTAGTTTGTGTTTTTGTCAATATTAAAGAAATACTTTTAAATACTGTTAATTCCAGTTGTTACCGTAACTTCTTTATTTCCTATTAATAAATTATTGATTATTTTAGCTGATTTTTAAATATTGTATATCGCGTTCTTTCGCCCTCATAGCATTATCCGTCTAGACATCCTTGTTTGCTATGTTGGCGCCAATAAGGAACCAGCAGTGCGGTACATATGTGACGTAATGAGGCAACCTTACCTATTAAACGATCTTGATCCCGGTCCCCAACCCGTCGGCAAATGTTGTCAAGTTCGATTATTCAATTGTCTAATCTGGCGCCTCCGTCAGAACGTACGATTTTTCACTTTTCCGGTTTTCCTGGAAAATGCTGGAACTTAACGGGATACTGTTTTTAAATTATTGCATTGTCATCGGTCCTCGATACGTGTGCAAAGTTTCAAAGAAATCGAATCGCTGGAAGTTGGTGAAAATTAGGCTCAAAGATTCCGTTACATAGATAGATAGTGACAACCCAAGTTAATAAAAGCGTGTTAAAAAATTATAAAAATTTTACACACTATTTTTTAATGTTATTTTTAATGTGCCATTTAGTTAAATTAATAGATATTGACTGTGTCGTCAAAAAAAAATTATAGAAATGTACCTTTTTGAGCACGAATTAACGAAATTTACACTTAAAAACAATGTTACTTGTTATACTGCTAGGTTTTTATAACTTTGTATTGTCGAATCAACATTGATTTATGATTTATGGACCTGATTAGGAAAATTCTTATGGATCCACCACTGTAAAAGTACCTCTAGATAACTTCACTCTAATTATTAATGATAATAGTTAATAAGCTAACAAAGTATAAACATGTCAAAAGCCGGTGTTCCAAATTTCATACTACGCGATGGAAATAAAATGCAAGACATTTATGTTTGGACAACATTGTAAATTTTTAATGACGAAATAACCCAACAAAAATATGTATAGTACAAGAAATAACAGCAAACATTCCATAACTAAATATTTAGTTTTTGATATCAGATGTATCACGAATGTAGATTTCAGTGTGATATCTTCGGTGTTATAAATTTTAAAAGCATGCTAAATATTATTTTATGGCAAGCAAATATGGTAAGATACCCGCATGTTAATTTTACAAAATAAACAGTAGGCGGTGTATAAATCACCAATATAATTTTATAGTATCTACCTACCTACTTTAGGTGTAAACATTAGTTTTAACTTAAAGACTATTTAGGGTTTTATAATCAAAATAGGTACTAATTATTTCGTTTGCTGTTAATAAAGTATGCCTGTTTTTTCGAAAAATATAAATAAAAGCACGATACACATTATTTTTTTTAAGATAGGGTAACACTATACAGTGAGGTCCTAAAGTCTGTCGCCCCTTCTAACTTCTGAACCGTTTGGTATATTTTCATAAAACTTGAAACAATATTTTATGACCAAGGTCTGCAATTTTTACATATCAATGACAGCTCTTAATGTCAAGGTGACAGCTGGGCGTCATATTGCGAAAAAAACTTTAAAGGAAAGGGGGTCTTGTGGCAAATCATTTTAAAGCTCCTGAGAGGTACTTTACAACCCTAGAAAATAAAGCAATACCTTCACCTACTACAAAATGGCGGTACTTTTAAAATTACTTAAATACTTGTTTTCGATGGCTATATTTCCGAAAGTAATAAAGTTAGATGTACTTAATGTATTATTTTTTAAGCTCTTTTAAAGATATTTTTTAATGGTGATATAATATACGGGGTGCGTCATTAAAAAAATATACACTTTTTTGCTACCCTGTATGTTACCACCAGTATCATCATTAAAAAGATTTTTAAAAGGGCTTTAAGAAAATACCATATTAGGTACATCTAACTTAATTACTTTCGGAAATATGGCCATCCAAATCAGGTATTCAAGTTTTATAAAAATATACCAAACGGTTCAGAAGTTAGAAGGGGGCGACAGACTTTAGGAACCCGTAGAATTTTGACAGATTAAATTTAGTTATGTATTAAAAAAAAAAGGAAATAAACGCAATAAATTAATGAAATAAAACGCATCAAAAGTCAGCAGGTGAAGCAAAACCCTTGGCAGCGGTATTAACTAATTTAACTATTATTTGTTTTACGACAGGCGATCTTTTACAAATGATATATCAAACACGCAACATGCAACGTGCCACATAGGTTAAATACCGCGCATGTACTTACCCTCCTGTGCTCGAATAATGCATGTGTTGGGCGTTGCGCCACATCAGCTTCATGCAGTGGCGTACCTAGAGGTATCGGGGCCCGGGGCCTAAAGCAAAGTTGGGGACATCCTTTTAAAGGGTTATTGGCAGGATAAGTTTTCCGTTAGTCTCCTGGAGACAAGAACACGATTTTACCAACTTACAGTGGTCGTATTTAAAAAATAAATCTTCTAAAGCATGTGCTTACTTTTCGAGGTCTAAAATAGAACTTGTCATCTATTTTCCAGTCTGCATCATTACATGACAAAGTACAATACAATCCAGGATCAAAGAATTAATAAATGAAAATTTTTATGCAGTGTAGGAAAGACCTTTAATAAAATACAGAACGATAGCAATCTATCTATATTCAGCACGTGTTTCAGGAATGTGTAGAGTTATAGAGGGGTTACGCGAGGGTGAGAATATTGGTATAAATTTATCACTCCGGTTTAAAATCAACAGGATAACGCCACAGTGGCGCAGGGTTAAAAAATGATGTTCATTATCGTAAAATTGTTAATGGATTATTCAACATTTATCTGTGCCTGGTAAAAAAAAAAAACAAAAAATATTTATGAATTCAAGTGTTCTATTAGTCACTTTTTGATTAATTTTAATTAAAACAAATCCTTATAATAATTGTTGTTAATTTTGCAAATTATTGCTTTTTTAATCAGTTTTTTAAATGATTAAAATTGACGTGTTGTGTGAGTAACCTTACTCTTGGTCCCCATGCAACAATAAACTCCATATTACTAAAAACCCCTTTTATTAAAATAACTGCAATTTTAAAAATTAATATACGGGTATACCATCTATTAAGCAAAAATACGCTATGCTTTTTAAATTGTTCATTTTGGCATTTTTTGCATATATACTTGGTACCAAAAAAGTCCATCGCATCGTTTGTCCGTCGAACAACCACGATATTTTTTAAAATTGAAATATAAATAGCGTAGTGTGTACAGTGGTACGCTATTGTTGGTAAGTCGGTATTGTTGATAAATGATTTTTTTTTATCTTTGGACAATCCACGAAGGCTAAAATCCTAAATACTAACGTACCGTGGGTGTCTTAAGCGAGGTAAGAGGGAGTTTGGTGACACGGGACTTAAATACTTGAAGATTTGGGGGAAAGGAAAGACACCTCCGCGGGCAGCAGGTTTCACATTCTAGAAACTCCAGGTATACAAGAACGAACAAAGTGGGGAGTTCGGGGTCTGTCCAGTTGGACCGTATAGGGATGCATACGCGTGGCACCATGAGTTTCTCTGTTGGGAACCGTAAGTAGTGAAATTATACTGGACAATTCTTCAGAGCAGAAGCCATATAAGTACCTATAAAAAAGCGATAAATCTCCCACAGCTCGACAGTGGGCAAGAGAGGAGAGCTTTTCTGTAAGTGAAGGATCATTGATGAAGCGAATAGCTGTTCTTTACATGGAAACAAGAATGCTTAGGGTTGTAGGGGATACCATGCCCCAGATGTAAGAAAAATGTTCCAAGTGAGGTCGGATTTGGGGCACATAAAAAGTGTATAAATTAGAAGGGGAAAAATACTTTTTGGCTCAAAAGAGAAATCGAAGCTTATTTGAAGCTGCCGTGGCTATAGATATAATGTGTTTATGCCAGTTAAGGTTTCTTTCAAATGTGACGCCCACAAGATTGAAGGTGTCTTTGCTCTGCAAAACTTGGCCGCTCATAAGTAAAGGATGAGTATTTAATGACTTTTTTTGAAACAGGGAACATAATTGTGTTTTATATGCATTAAAATGAACGGGATTTAAGGTCCTGTGAAAGAGATATTTGCATCGTTCTGCGTTTATTTTCCAATTCCCATGATTGCGATCATTCGTCATTTGTTTTTCTATCATAACTGCGGCCACAGTTGACCAAGTTTCTCAAAAAAGAATGGTTGGCTTTAATCATCTGTGTCCGTCTGACAAAATTATTATAAGTTAATTTAGTTGCCCAAAAGTACTAATATTATTTTGGTTCCATAATTTACGGCCTTTCCAGACACCCTTTATAGGTTCGTATTTAAATTTTAGTTGTGCTCAGACATAATTCTAAAAGCAATGTTGTCATTTAATTTTTAACACCCCATAGTTCAAAAACTAAGACGTTTAGGACATATTTTTATATAAAGTTTTTTTCTTATTTTTTGTTGTAGAATCTTTTGGTTAAGTTTGTCGGTTGAGTTACTGGACACCCTGTATTTATGTAGGTAATTTGATTGAAATTGATGAAAAATTTGTTGTCTATTGGTGCCTAAACAGTGAGGTTTATCGACTTTAACCTTACCTTATTTTTTATGTTTTTAATTGTCTCTAAAATGGCGCCCCTAGATTTGCGATATCTGTCAAAATAATAAAGTTATGATGTAAATAAATTTTAAGTTTTAGGTAAGGTGCCCTCTGGCGGTATTTATAAAAAAGTACTTTTTTCTTAAAACTTTAGAATCTGCAAAGCTCGATTTGTCTGCCAAATATCAATTGGATTGGTTAAAAAATAAATGCAATATGGCGAAAAACCAAAATAAAAATTGAACTTTGACGGCTTGTAACTCGAAAACGAATGACATTTTTGAAAAAAAATCATATGAAGCTCTACCCTTATTTTGTCAAGTAAAATCACCTCCTTAAGTTTCGTGATCGATTTTTGAATCACCCTGTATTGTCTGTTTTTCCTATTATAGTTTTGATATAATGGCTTTGGTTTATATTGTAGGTTAATAGGATTACGAATTTAAAAATCAGAATCAAGTTTTTAAAAACGAGAAAAATAGTTAAAAATTACGTTATCATTAAAATTTCACATCTTAAGATCTTTGTACTACAATATTATAATGTTTTCTTAGGGTGTTATAAAAAACTATTATATAACTTACCTAGGAGGTTCTTTTTTGTATTTTTTTTTATTAAAATTTCTTTTACCGTCCCTAGGGCCCGTAGGCTAGCTACTACGGTGCAGCTGGGTAGTTCTACTTAGTTCCCCATTCCTGCCATAAATCATATGCGGGCTCTGTCCCCCCTTAAAGCAGTCTCTACAAGAAAGAAGGCCCCTTTTATATTATTAGTTGGAATACTTGGGCGCCACACACGAAACGTGTATTAGAATCTTAAGACCCTCCTTCTTGCAGAAACCCCTCGTGTGTGGGAGTTGAAATAATGATAGTCAAACCTTTGCAATATATACAGTTTTTATTAATAGTATGAGAATATATACAGTTATTTACAGATCCCTGCCTTGGGATGGCCTCAAATTTTAATAATAATGTGATAGGAAATACAAATTATAATAGATCCCTGCTTCGGGATAACCTCAAATTTTATTAATTAACAGTATGAAAATAAATACAAATTATAATGGGTCCCTTCTTCGGGATAGCCACAAATTTTAATAATAGCGTGAAAATAAATACTAACTATAACAGATCCCTGCTTTGGGATAGTCTCAAATTTTAATATTAGAACAAATTTACTTTAAAAAGGATCAAAAAATTCATAAATGTGAACAATCTACTCTCACCTAGGTCTTCTTCGCATCGCAGTCCTCCAAGAATGTGGGTGGATCTAACTTAAGCCTCGGCACTTGAGGTCAAAGGGTCAAATCCAGCTCGAAACGCCCGCCTGCCGCTTTATGAGAATGCCGTAGCTATTTCTGAGTGACCACCAACGTAACAGATCATGAATTACAGCATTCAGGAGGTAGTAATGATTGTGTGAATAACACGAAAGCGAATTCGTGATTGTAATATAAAAAGAAGTAGGAAACTAAGTGGATAACGAAGTAAATGAAGAAAAATGAAGACAATGAAGTCAATGAAGTCAATGAAGTGGCCGTTGAGCTAAAAAAGAAAAAAACGCAAATGTAGCTTGCTGTAAAATAACTTCTCAAGATTTAGCCCCCTTTTTCTTAATTAAAAGTATTTAAATTTGTTTTCCTTTTTTTTTTTTAAATAAAAGAAACTGGTAAAACTAAAAAAATGTATCAAACAATACTCAAAGTTCAATAATCACCACATAAATGACCACTCTTTCTAGAAATTACAATTAATATTGGTTAAAAATCAAATTTAAATAATATAAAACATATTCTTTATGGTTTCCCTCAAAAATTTGATAATTTTAAAAATCGTATTACCTTGCCGATAACTTTAGCACTTCTAAATGAAGAGATTTGACGAATTTTCGGTATAGAACGTGCCGGCTTTTCTGAAAAAAAGGTAAAAGTGCGTTGTAGACGACAGTAACGAATTTATTAAATTAATTTTAAAATGACTCTACTTTTCAAAACTAAAACGATATTTAAATAAAAAGATTAAAAGGACTTGGATATAGTTCAGTTATTACCTGGCTTTACACTGGGTATCACTAAAATTTGTTAAAATTTAAATAAAACTTAAACCCGGTTTGCCACTCTAGATCGGCCACTTGCAGAATTGCAAAAGAAAGCTTAAAATTATTTATTGCAGCTCCAAGCCTCGTATTTGTTAAGTGCTCAAAAAAACATCACAAAAGAAGGTCTGTTTAAAGAATGGCATCAATATTACACTTCATAAAAAGAGATATTTTGGTTAAATGACTATGTCAATAAGTTAAATAAAGATGAACAGAAGTAGCGCTGTCGATTATTAATCTACTAAGTATCCAAGGCGAGTATATCGTCAACAAGCTTCTAAATAAGAGACCGATAACTATGTAGTCGGATTATCACCATCTCTCTCATTTACGGCAGCAAATTCACTTACGCACGAGAAAACCAGCTACTCCTGAACTAATCCTTACTTACAAATGAACACGCTAGCAAGACATGTTTCGCGGGATTATTTAAATTTACAGCCGGTAGTTATTTAAATCTATTTAATTAATTTGGCAAAGGTAATATGATTTAAAAGGCTTAAGTTAATTTAAAAGATGAAGTTAGATGAATAAAAGTTTGGAATTTTGTGGTTTGTGTGTTAATTGCGTGCAGGCGGTAATAATAGTATGCGAAATCCTCTAAGGTATTAACGTAGTGTTGTAAATCCACCGACATTCTATGGGGGTTGCCTAAAAATCAATATAAAACTAAATTACGAAATTAGTTATAAACAAACCAAGTATTTACTAAGGGAATTTGCTAGGTTGTCGCTTCATAAGTTTATACATTATACCGTTGTATAAGAAACAACGTTTATATTATATTATTATTATTATACATTAACACTCATTCTTGACAAATTGGCGGAGACACAGCTAAGCATAAAAATATTTGAATTATTAGTTTTGTGTAAAAGTGACACGTTACACTACCCTCTCCCTCGAGAAAGAAAAAAATTGAAACCAATTTTTTTTCGCTTGGGCTTACTTCTATAGAATTGAATTGATTTTTATGGTTGGTTATTTTTTACTAAAGAACAAAATAGTTTTTGATAAAATTTAATTTAAAATGAGTCTGCCGTAAGTATAAGTGGTTAAAGCGATAAAATAAAAATAAAAAACAAATTCTGCCACAATGCTTAAGATATTTTCGAATATTTTCCAAAAAAAATAAAAATAAAAAATCGACCACTAAGTAGGCAGCTCGCCCTGTATAAAAATTAGTTATCTATTATTTTTCCTTTAAACTAAGAAAAATAAGGCAAAAGGCAACAACACCATTCCTAAGGCAGTTAATCGAAAGGCATTTACGAATTAAAGGGATTATTTTTACTTAATTTTTTAGTCAGCGATTAGCATTAGCTAAAAAAATCCTAATTAATTAATTATTTACAAGATTTTACTAAATTATTTATTTACAAAATTTACAAGGTAAGGTATGCAAATTTGAACCATGTTCAAAACGTGAGGTGCACTAAGTGATTACATAATTTAACAAAGTAAGGTGGGTTAATTTGAACCACCTTCAAAACAAGGTAAATTACCAAAGAATTACATAATTTAACAAGTTTAGGCAGGTAATTAGAACCATGTTCAAAAAATAGGTGCCCCAAGAAATTACATAATTTAACAAAGTAGGGTAGGTTATCCTAAACCACCCTCAAAACAAGGTAAATCACCAAAAGCTTACATAACTTAATAAGTTTAGGCAGGTAATTTGAACGAACCACGTTCAAAAAATAGGTGCCCCAAGAAATTACATAATTTAACAAAGTAGGGTAGGTTATCCTAAACCACCCTCAAAACAAGGTAAATCACCAAAAAATTACATAACTTAATAAGTTTAGGCAGGTAATTTGAACGAACCACGTTCAAATAAGGTAAGGTGTACCGTAAAAAAGGTACATAAATAAACAAGGTAAGGTAGGTAATTTTGAACCACGGTCAAAATAAGGTAAGTGCAAGAAAAATACGGGCTTTGGCTCAAAATATTAAATCGGCCATAGCGGCCTACGGTTTTCACCCCAATCTCCACCACATTTAGAGATATAGATATTTAATTATACAATATTCTCAAAATTTTATACTTAATAAGGTACTAAGGTAATAGCTCACTAGACCAAAAGTAATAAACCTGTTTTTGGTGCTTAAAAAATAATAAAAATCTAATTTGAAAAATTACGTTTCATCTTCAGAATTTGCCGATTCAGGCCCGTAATAAGGTTTTTAATTTGGAAACATGCCAACAACCGGCATCTTTCCCATCAAGAGTATTTAATTCATAGGAAGTTTTAGACTTTACATTTCTGACTATACATAAGATATATTTTTCAGCTAGTTTGGCCGAAAAATCATTTGCCGTATTGATAGAAAGGACTACATTCCTTTTCCATACCTTATCGCCAATCTTGTAGACCTGTTCGCGTCTCCGCAAGTTATATGTATTGCAATTTTTATCGTAAGCCACGGAAAGTTTTTCTTGAGCTTTCTTGTAAATTTCAGGCAAATTTTTTAAGTTCCCTAGCATACGAATGTCGATCTTCTTGAATGTTAAACCCTTCTTGACTTACGTTATCATAATAATCTCCACGAATAGGTACTTTTCTGCCAAAAACTAAAAAGTTTGGAGTGAACCCGGTAGACTCATGAACTGCGGAATTTAACGCACTTTGAAAATCCGGAATATGAGTATCCCAACTTTTATGTGAATCTTTAATATACGACCGTATGGCGGCACCTATATTCCTATTTACGCTCCACGGATTGCAGTTAGGATGATAACGGCAGTTATACCATACTTTGGGTATTTTTAGCTCTTTCACCATTTCGTTAAAAACTCTACTTTTATGAGCCGTTGCGTTGTCTAAGATTAAAACTCTGGGAACACCAAAAGGTAAAATACGTCATTTCTTAAAAAATTTACTATTGCTGGTGCGGTGGCGTTACGCAACGGTTTCATAACGGTCATCTTAGAAAGTATATCTACCGCGACTACTAGAAAAGTATTTCCCTTGCTACTACGAACAATAGGTCCCATACAATCAACGGCAACCATTTCAAAAGGAAAGTATGCCTTTTTGAGCACCCATATGACCAAACGCGTAAAGTTAGGTATTTTATTTTTGGCATACCTGACAGTGGCGTACATATCTTAGGACTTGGCTTCTCATTTTCGGCCAATAATAATCCTCAGCTATTTTTTGAAAAGTTTTAAAATAACCTAAATGTGCTGACAATGGCGAATCATGACAATTTTTAGAAATTTTAACGCCTCAGACTGAGGGACCACCAGCTTCCACTCCAGCTATATTAGTTTTAAAAGGAATTTTATTTTTAGGTGTTTATATATATCCATTTTTGCCAACCAGTGAGGATAAAGTTCTGGATTTTCCTGAATTTTATTCCTAAGATTTATATACCACTTGTCAAGCGAATCCAACGATACGTCTAAAATATTAATTTCGGTATGAACAGATCTACTGAGAAAATCGGCAGGAACGTTTTCTCGGCCTGGAATATGCGCTAAATCAAAATCAAATTGTTGGATTTTGTGTAAGCATTCTAGCCAACCTACCGGTTGGATTTTCCAAGTTACGTAACCATATTAGGGCAGCGTGATCCACTAAGACTTTAAATTTGGGGCCTAGTTCTACAAAACATCGGAACTTTTCCAATGCGAAAACAAGGTGCTAGTAATTCCTTCATAGTGACAGACAAATTTCGCTCTGACTTGATTAATGTACGACTGGCGTATGCTATAACGACATCTTTATTATCTTGTTTTTGCATTAAAATTGCTCCCCACACCAAAATCACTTGCATCAGACTGAATAATGAAAGGTTCTGCAAAATTTGGTGAAGCCAAAACTGGTGCAGATACCATTCTTTGCTTAATATCCCTAAAGCTTCTTCCGCCTGCGGCGTCCACTTAATAGGGTTGTTTTACCTTTCCCTTAATAAGATCATTTAATGGCGCTACTAAGTTACTAAAATGCTCAACAAAACGCCGGTACCACGAACACATACCTAAAAACTTTTAATTTGAGTGGTGGTTTCAGGCTTTTTATAGTTAATCAATTGCCTCAATTTTTTCGGGAGACGTTCTAAGACCTGAACCGTCCACTACATATCCCAGATAAGAAAGCGAATCACGAAAAATTTACATTTTTTAAAATTTATAGTCAGATTAGCTGTCTTGCAGACGTCTGTAAACTTCCTTTAAAAGCGTTACATGATGATCAAAAAGTTTTCCAGTTATAATAATATCGTCTAAATAACAAAAACACATAGGGTGCCATTTCTGACCCAACACTCTGTCCATAAGTCTTTGTTGGACTTGAGCCGCATTAGAGATACCAAAAGGTAAAGTTTTAAATTGGAATAATCCCCGACCTGGAACAGAAAAAGCGGTTTTTCCTTACTACGTTCTGTTAGAGGAATTTGCCAAAGCTATGTCTTAGATCGATACTTGAGAGGTATTTAGCATCCCGTAACATTGACAAAATATCGTCCACCCTTGGTAAGGGATAACGGTCCTTTTTGGTCTCATTAGGGTGCACGTCCATCAAAAGTAAATCTATGCTTCCCCATTACTTTTTTAACTAGCAATATAGGACTATTATAAGGGCCAAAACTGGTTCGACAACTCCCATTTGTAAACATTTTATCTAGCTCTTTATTAATAATTTCTAATTGATAAGGTGACATTGGCCATTGCCTTTTTTCAAAGGGGCGCATCCCCAGTATCTAAATCGACAGTTATTTTATCCGTGAGGTTCTAACCTATCTTCTGAAGAGACGTTTTTGTACAAGTCAACGAGCTTCTGAGCCTCAGATGTTTGCTCTGGGGTTAAAATTTTAACCTGGTGGAGAATGGGATGAAACATTATCATCACTGGCGGTCACAACATTGACATAAACGTCATCTAAGTCAGAAGATACGTCCCAGGTATTATTATGAAAGTCAATTTTTAAGGAAAATCTTTTACAAAAATCTACTCCTAAAATAAGGTTACATTTTGAGAAGGTACTACAAGAACATCGATGAGCTTTAATTGATTATTAAGCGATAAAGGCAATTGGCAAATTCCTGAAACAACTTGTGCTTTTGCCGTCTGTGACGGTAATTAACTTTTATCATAGTCGGACACTACTAAATTATACTTTTTTATCAAATGTATACCATAAGTACCCAAGCAAGAATTTGTAGCCCCGCATCTAGCAAAGATATAATTTGATCATCATATAAACTCACTCTTATATAAGGTCTTTTATCAAAAGACATATTTACAAAAACAGGGGAAAAATCTGGTTTAGCAAGAAATTCTTTAAGATAAGCCCTCCATGACTCCCAATCAGCTAAATCGGTAATAGGTTTACGAAAAGGTTTATTTATGTGTGGTTGAAAATTCAACCTGTTAACAATTTTATGTTTATAGAAAGTACGGCCAGTGATCACACTCTCAGCAGGGTCTTGGCCATGACCATGCTGCACACCTAGATTTTTTTTGACTGCATTTTGGATCAAGTTTTAACTACAAAGTCTGTTTTTCCGCAACGAAAACAAAACTTTTTTCGAGGGGCTTTACAGGTACTAAAGAATGTCCTTCCCTTACTGCAATTCCAGCAAGTGACATTTTTACTTCTTTTACTTGAACATTTTCCAATCTGAGAAACGCTTGGTTGACTTTCCACGTAGGCAAGGTCGGATTCTAAGCAACTTGCTGAAGGCGGAGTATATTTATTTTTAAAAAGGTTGTTTCGTCTATCCTTTTACAGTAATCCGTCAATTCTTTAATATCATTGACCTCGGTTAACACTCAAATAATTTAAATATTTTGGTAATAGATTTCGCCTTATTATTTTAAGCTTTCTGCCTCTGAAGGAGGTTAGATAGACGAGAAAATAAATTAAGCATGGTAGAAACAAATAGAATTACGTTTTCATTTTTTCCTTGACATCTATTTTTTTGGATCTAATAAGTTTTCCTCGTAACAGGGAGGTAGAAAATCACGACCAAGCGCGTCAGTTACGTCTTTCCAGTTAGTAAAGTTATTGCGAGGTTTGCTCCTAAACCAGGTAAGAGCAGCCCCTTGAAACAAGTCTAAACAACTCTCGGAAATAACTCTGTCTCATCTACACTACGAGCCAGAGCCAACTCAGAGACCCTCTCTAAAAATGCCTTAACACTGGTTGTACCATCAAAATTTATACCCCATTTATAAATAGGAACTGATTTACATGTTGAGCTAGTAACATTTAACGGTTGGTCCGTGTTATTTATTGCCGGAGCAAATGAAAGACGAGAAGCCCGTTTCCCCTTTTTGCCTTAAGCGAGTGTATAGTTCAGAATGCGGTCGCGTACCATTCTTTTATAGTTTGAATATTTATTTAAATCGTCGGCATCGGGGAATACAGTTTCTGTTACCTGAAAGCGTTTTATTCTTTCTGACAACATTATGAGACGAGAGTTAATAATTCTGTACATTGAATCTGTTGTTGGACCGTCAAAATCAATAATCATACTTTCAAGCTCCCGTAAGCTCTTGTCAATGTTTGCAGTTTCCTGATTGATATTCAAAATTAGGGTCTTCCCTATGAATAAACTACTCCTGATCTATTAAGTTATTCACTATTCCGCGTTTGGTATTCAGAGTTTTCTCCTAGAACTGATTTGGAATAAAGATAAAAGATAATCAATTTCAGACTCCGTTAAATGTTTAGCTTCTATTACTCCCTCCATGATAACTTTATAAAATTTACCTCAAAAAAATCTTGATGTGTACAAGCCAGCTACCAAAACAGTCAAAAGCCAATATTAGGCAACCAGAACTTTAAAGTATGCTAAAACCGTAAGATAATTATATGTGGGTCAAGAAAAAACTAATTAATCGTTAAAAAAAATTTAAAGAATGTTAACAAAGCTGGTAAAACAGCCAATACCTGAAAGTACTAAACGTTAAAACGACAATCTAGCAATATTCAGGGACGATTACTTACTAAAATTTAAATTTCACAATAGAAAAAATTATCAGTCATGAATTTATAAATTATATGCACCAATGCAAAAAACAGATTTAAATATGTGAGAAAAAAATAAGGTTCTCCTAACAGTTATTCCCACCGCAAGGAAGGCAGAATGCGCAATGAAACAGCAGGAAAAATGGAACAAAGCCCCACGTTCAAGGCTCCACTTTATATAATGTTTTCTTAGGGTGTTATAAAAACTATTATATAACTTACCTAGGAGGTTCTTTTTTGTATTTTTTTTTATTAAAATTTCTTTTACCGTCCCTAGGCCCGTAGGCTAGCTACTACGGTGCAGCTGGGTAGTTCTACTTAGTTCCCCATTCCTGCAATTATAAATCATATGCGTGGCTCTGTCCCCCCTTAAAGCAGTCTCTACAAGAAAGAAGGCCCCTTTTTATATTATTAGTTGGAATACTTGGGCGCCACACACGAAACGTGTATTAGAATCTTAAGACCCTCCTTCTTGCAGAAACCCCTCGTGTGTGGGAGTTGAAATAATGATAGTCAAACCTTTGCAATATATACAGTTTTTATTAATAGTATGAGAATATATACAGTTATTTACAGATCCCTGCCTTGGGATGGCCTCAGAATTTTAATAATAATGTGATAGGAAATACAAATTATAATAGATCCCTGCTTCGGGATAACCTCAAATTTTATTAATTAACAGTATGAAAATAAATACAAATTATAATGGGTCCCTTCTTCGGGATAGCCACAAATTTTAATAATAGACGTGAAAATAAATACTAACTATAACAGATCCCTGCTTTGGGATAGTCTCAAATTTTAATATTAGAACAAATTTACTTTAAAAAGGATCAAAAATTCATAAATGCGAACAATCTACTCTCACCTAGGTCTTCTTCGCATCGCGAAGTCCTCCAAGAATGTGGGTGGATCTAACTTAAAGCCTCGGCACTTGAGGTCAAAGGGTCAAATCCAGCTCGAAACGCCCGCCTGCCGCTTTATGAGAATGCCTTAGCTATTTCTGAGTGACCACCAACGTAACAGATCATGAATTACAGCATTCAGGAGGTAGTAATGATTGTGTGGAATAACACGAAAGCGAATTCGTGATTGTAATATAAAAAGAAGTAGGAAACTAAGTGGATAACGAAGTAAATGAAGAAAAATGAAGACAATGAAGTCAATGAAGTCAATGAAGTGGCCGTTGAGCTAAAAAGAAAAAACGCAAATGTAGCTTGCTGTAAAATAACTTCTCAAGATTTAGCCCCCTTTTCTTAATTAAAAGTATTTAAATTTGTTTTCCTTTTTTTTTAATAAAAGAAACTGGTAAAACTAAAAAAATGTATCAAACAATACTCAAAGTTCAATAATCACCACATAAATGACCACTCTTTCTAGAAATTACAATTAATATTGGTTAAAAATCAAATTTAAATAATATAAAACATATTCTTTATGGTTTCCCTCAAAAATTTGATAATTTTAAAAATCGTATTACCTTGCCGATAACTTTAGCACTTCTAAATGAAGAGATTTGACGAATTTTCGGTATAGAACGCCGGCTTTTCTGAAAAAAAGGTAAAAAGTGCGTTGTAGACGACAGTAACGAATTTATTAAATTAATTTTAAAATGACTCTACTTTTCAAAACTAAAACGATATTTAAATAAAAAGATTAAAAGGACTTGGATATAGTTCAGTTATTACCTGGCTTTACACTGGGTATCACTAAAATTTGTTAAAATTTAAATAAAACTTAAACCCGGTTTGCCACTCTAGATCGGCCACTTGCAGAATTGCAAAAGAAAGCTTAAAATTATTTATTGCAGCTCCAAGCCTCGTATTTGTTAAGTGCTCAAAAACATCACAAAAAGAAGGTCTGTTTAAAGAATGGCATCAATATTACACTTCATAAAAAGAGATATTTTGGTTAAATGACTATGTCAATAAGTTAAATAAAGATGAACAGAAGTAGCGCTGTCGATTATTAATCTACTAAGTATCCAAGACGAGTATATCGTCAACAAGCTTCTAAATAAGAGACCGATAACTATGTAGTCGGATTATCACCATCTCTCTCATTTACGGCAGCAAATTCACTACGCACGAGAAAACCAGCTACTCCTGAACTAATCCTTACTTACAAATGAACACGCTAGCAAGACATGCTTGCGGGATTATTTAAATTTACAGCCGGTAGTTATTTAAATCTATTTAATTAATTTGGCAAAAGGTAATATAGATTTAAAAGGCTTAAGTTAATTTAAAAGATGAAGTTAGATGAATAAAAAGTTTGGAATTTTGTGGTTTTTGTGTATTAATTGCGTGCAGGCGGTAATAATAGTATGCGAAATCCTCTAAGGTATTAACGTAGTGTTGTAAATCCACCGACATTCTATGGGGGTTGCCTAAAAATCAATATAAAACCAAATTACGAAATTAGTTATAAACAAACCAAGTATTTACTAAGGGAATTTGCTAGGTTGTCGCTTCATAAGTTTATACATTATACCGTTGTATAAGAAACAACGTTTATATTATATTATTATTATTATACATTAACACTCATTCTTGACAAATTGGCGGAGACACAGCTAAGCATAAAAATATTTGAATTATTAGTTTTGTGTAAAAGTGACACGTTACAATATCAATTTTAATTTTTCTTCCTGCGGATTCTGCAAATTATTTATAGAATATCAGCAAACGTTGTTTTGCCATATAAATAATTTTTAAGTAATTTCTAGCCTAAAATTAAAAAAATGTTAAGGGTGGACAACCCTTATCACTAAGGGGTATGAAAATAGATGTTGGCCGATTCTCAGACCTACTCAATATGCTCACAAAATTTCATGAGAATCGGTCAAGCCGTTTCGGAGGAGTACGGGAACGAACATTGTGACACGAGAATTTTATATATAAGATGTACCTCCTGCCACTGATTTTCAGGCTTTTTACTGGAAAAATAATAAATAGAAGGGTGTCCAATTTCCGGCACCTTTACATTGAAAACGTTTTTCAATAAAAATTGTTCGGTAAATTGTATTTGGGTGAAAGATTTTGCCTTTAACCGAACTTTTCATATTTTGCTTATATAATTTTAAAAAATCAATACACTGGTTCACTTTCAATATTTTGGGCAAAATACCTAAACCAAGTAATTAAGGGGTTTCTCACAAAAACCGAACAAGTCCAAATTTACCGATTTTGGCGGGAAATTGTTGTGGACTTGTTATGTTCTTGCGGAAAAAATAATACAGTACCCAATAAATTTCTGTGACATGTTTGGTTTTTGTGTAATCTAATAATTTTAGGACATGTATAGATGGGTCCATATTTAATTCATTCTGAAAGCGATGCCGTCAAGTACACAAAAAATGATAAAGTAAACAAACCTTTTCGAATGCACATAACCTCGGACAAAGCCTGATTACATATTTTTAGATAAATAATAAAAAATTATTGCTAAAACACGTATCACCTACTTAAAAAAACATTCTCTTATTTCGCCTCTGTCCTACTATAAAACCGGTGGCACGTGGCGTGGTACTAGAAACTCATCGGGTTAAATATTTTTTGCTGCAATAAATCATTGTTCACAAAAGGTTTTCTTTACTTTATCATTTGTTGTGTACTTGGCGGCATCGCTTTCAGAATGAATTAAATGTTGACCCATCTTTACAAATAAATAGACAGCAATTTCCCGCCATAATCTCAAAATCGGTAAATTTGGACTGGTTCGGTTTTTGTGAAAAACCCCTCCATTCCATAATATAAAAAACGTAAATAAATCTTAAGGGAAAAATATTTTCTTTAAATTTTTAGTTACGTTATTAAAGGCTTGTAAAATAACTACTAGCTACAGTGGGTGGTGTTTTTTATTTTATAATATTAATGCAGTCCTTAAATATGTCATTAAAAATTTATTTTTTTTGTAGTTTTTCGTAGAAACCACTTACTAACACATGAGCTGTTGAGCTCGAAAACGGCTCATTTTATCGATGTCAAACAAGAGTACCTACCTTTTTTTAGCAAATGGTTTAAACTACCCAAAAACATATTTTTTGTGTCTTTACCATACAGGGCGTAAAAAATATTATCAATAATGTGCGAAAACTAGTCCGTCCCTGGCAAACTAAAGAAGCGACATAAGTTTCAAGGGCACTATTTTAAGAGGTCTTTACTAGTATGCATCG
This sequence comes from Listronotus bonariensis, assembly GCA_014170235.1. NCBI lineage: Eukaryota > Metazoa > Arthropoda > Insecta > Coleoptera > Curculionidae > Listronotus > Listronotus bonariensis. The sequence goes on from JACEGR010004886.1 coordinate 75,034, forward strand.
TACTAAAATATTATCAAATTATACAGAGCGCTCTAAAAGTTATTCACGAAAAATCGATTTCTAGCTGCCCCCTTTAGGGGATCATATCTCCGCAGGGGGCTTAAACGGAAAAATTTTATAGGAACTTGTGGTGAGAGATTTCCCACATTTTCCCGGACACCCTGTATATATATATATATATATATATATATATATATATATATATATATATATATATATATATATATATATATATATATATATATATATATATATATTTATTCCAAAAATCGTTTTTTTTTAATTACTTTTAAACACTTTGTATAAGCCCGAGTTCCATTATTCTTTCACTGCAATCAACTAAGCACTTTTCATTAAATTATGAGCTTTTGAAAAGCTTTATTCTTCTACTTGTCCCCGTCATTCTTTAGTGAAAATAGTCCTATTGTCAGGTTTTTAATTGAAAATATTTATATTTATGCTTTATTAAAAAGAAAAAATGTTTTGCTTTAATAAAATAATTTATTTAAAACAGGGTAAGACAGAAATTTGACAAATCTTATTTACTCGTTATCTAAAAAACTTTTTAACTTTTTTTTCGTAGGTATGTATATACCCAGGCATAAACTTTAATTTTTAAATAATTTTAATGTATACAGGGTTGGTCACAAAAGAGTGACAATATAAAGTTATGTTCTTTTTTAAATATCTTGGTAATAAAAAATTATAGCATTAAGCTGTTTTAGCCTGGAATATGTTATACCTGTAGTTAACTTTATTTTGGGTTAATGTTGTACTACCCCTTAAATCAATCCAGTTATATTTAACTCCGAAATTTCAGGACTGTTATCAAGCTCCACGCTGGAACCCGCTTTAGAAAAAACCTAATTTTTTAGCTCATTTAAAACTACAAACGCTACTAATGATTGTAGTAAAGTTTATTTTTGTAGTACCAATAATTACGCAGCTAACCGAATAAATGCTGTCCTAAGCCAGAAAAAAAACTGCGGTAAAAATTTGGAATACACTCAAAATTGATTGTAGTTTATTAGCGACGAAAAAAATCTTAATCCCATACAAGTCAAAAAATATTTAAACATAACATAGCCATGGGAAGACAAAACAATTGTTCAAAACTTTTTATCTCATTTATAACTACAAACGCTACTAATGATTGTAGTAAAGTTTATTTTTTGTAGTACCAATAATTACGTCGCTACAATAAACTACAATCAATTTTGAGTGTATTCCAAAATTTTTAACGCAGTTTTATCATTAGTAGCGTTTGTAGTTATAAATGAGATAAAAAAAGTTTTGAACAATTGTTTTGTCTTCCCATGGCTATGTTATGTTTAAATATTTTTTGACTTGTATGGGATTAAGAATTTTTTTCGTCGCTAGCAATAAACTACAAACAATTTTGAGTGTATTCCAAAATTTTTAACGCAGTTTTTTTTTTTTTTCTGGCTTAGAACAACATTTATTAGGTTAGCTGCGTAATTATTGGTACTACAAACAAATAAACTTTACTACAATCATTAGTAGCGTTTGTAGTTATAAATGAGCTAAAAAATTAGGTTTTTTTCTAAAGCGGGTTCCAGCGTGATGGAGCTCTGTTATCAGCGTCATCTAGCCGCGGGCCGTACGAGTTACCCATAGGAGTTACTTTTAAGATACTCTTGAATATAAGAATATACCATTTTTACGTTGTGTTTTATACAAAAATGAAAATTAAAATTTTTGGACTTGTGCCGGTCTTCTTCCAAAGTAGCGATACGTATTGAGGGTGAAACAAATTATAAAATTCTCAGGAAAATAAAACAAGTTTCAAGATAAATAATCGACATTTAAAAGAAATAAGTCAAGCTATTCTATAGCTACAGGGTTACGAGTGTTGATACATAAACCACATGTTCCGAGTTCGAATTTCAGATAGGTAACTAACTTTTTTATTTTAACATAATTTTTTATTCATTTCTTTTATTTTGGATTTTTTTTTGTTAATAATTTAATTTTCAGAAAAATAATTTTTCACTTTTGAAGAATTTTAAGTTATATCAAAAATCTAGTTGTGAAATAAATCGTTGGTTATATCTAATTGCTGACTTTTATGCTGATGATGACGTCCTGTTATTCCTTTGCCTTTCCTGTCTGACAATATTTTCTTAAAGTGATTTTTGATGTTGTAAACTATTGTATCCATGTAACGAAATAGTTTTGTAATGTGTTCTTTTTAATTATAGGCTCCTTGATAAAGTGGCAATTCAGCCACAAAAGGTTAGAATATATACAGTAGTGGTTTTATTTGCTTGTCTCCATCCCGCTATACTACCAGAATTTTTTTAAAAGGTGTTATAAACTAAACTACAATATTAGACAATACAACCACAATAAAAAAACAACGTTTACGGCACAGCCAGATAAATAACTATTAAGGTTAGATTAACTTTAACTATTATTTAGCGGTTTTCACTAGTTTTTATAAACAAAATCGCCGGACGGCGGCATCTACCGATGAAATAAGTAAAAACCGCCGGTTATAACAAATTAATTAACATTTTCGGTGGTTTTTATATTCGTAAATAGATAAAACGGCAGTTTTCTTCTTATAATTATACAAAACCGCCGGCGTTTGTTAAGCCAGTGCCGTTATTTAAAATACAAAGTTTTTAGTAGTATTTCCGGGTAAGTAACATGTGCCACGTAAAAACTAAAACATTAAAAATCTGCAAATATTAAGCCATACATCCTAAATTTTTACAATTTTAAGAAGACTTCTAAAGAAAATGACAGGAATGTTAGTAAATTCACCTCTGTATGTTCGATAACCCAAAAATCAATTTTGACATCATGTGAATAGCGGTATGGCGAGAAATTTGAAAAAAAAACCAAGATGAAATCATGAATAGTGGGGTTAGATAACCAAATATCAAAAATACTCTAAGCAAAAAGTGCTTAGAATTTAATTCTTACCCTAAAGCGTGTATTTTAAAAAAAGCAAATCGGCTATAATATTTTAATGTTTTTTTAAAGGTTAAAACAGCGGTATGGCAAAAATAAAAAAAACTAAAACAGAATCACGAAAAGTGAGGTTAGATCACAAAATATCAAAAAAAAACTAAATAGATAAAAAGTATTTAGAATTTAATTCTAACCTAAAATTTGAAGTTTGTGGCATATATTTTGATAAAAGTGAATACACAATTTTCAAATTTATTTTTTTAATACAAATGTACCATTTTATCCATTAAACCAGCTTTATTTAACTAAACATTATCTGTTTAAGTCAGAACAAGGCAATTTTTTGTTTTTTCTTTTTACAACTAGAAAAAATAATTTAAATAATATTTTTTTGCCTGTACACCAGGTCTTGCAATGGACTATTTCCAAAAATCTTTTCAGAATTTTAACAAAAAAATTTTTGAAAAGGTTCACAAATTGTAAAACTTATTGATTCTAATCACGTTCTACTTCTAGGTATAGACAAATTTTTACATTTTGTGCCTAAACGTAAAAATTACCCTTCACTTTATTGATTTATTTTAATGTTATCTACATAATAATATGTACATCTATTATTTTATTAGTTCAGGAAGTTAAATGAACAATTTACTATTTTTTACATTCAATAAAAATATAGAGATTTTTTGCCAGAATCCATAAGCAAATTACTCTTGCAAAAGTAAAAATACAAGCTAGAAATTAAAATAGATGCTCTAGTAGGCTCTCGAAACAAATGAAAAACAGGTAGAAGATCATTCCATGCACATTTAATTTCTAGCTTTTTTAATTTTTGTTAGGGTTATTTGCTTATAAATTATGGTAAAATTTTTCGTACTTTTGGTAAATGTTTAAAAAAATATATATTTTACTTTCTAAACTAATAAAATATTAGATTTAAATAACATTAAAATAAATCAAAAAATTGAAGTGTAATTTTTAAATTTATACGCAAAATGTGAAAATGAGCCATGCGTAGAACCAAAGACAGTTCGTCGGCGATCTGACAACACCTGCTAACTGACATTTTTTTAAAAGTGACTTTTTTACGTAGGTAACATTGTATTAAAATAAAAATAAAGTAAAAATTTTGCTAATTACAAATAAAAGCTTTTATCGACATTATTGAGCCGAAATAATACATACCACCAGCAATACATCTATTTGAGAAAGGCAAAAAATAAGAAAGGGAGACGACAGACTATATTTTGGCACAATTAAAGTCTAGCAGTAACTTAAATAAAGTTTTCCTTATTTAAAACTACTACTGAGCATGCGTAATGTCAAAATACTGCTGAATTTATTACTGCTAGACCCTATAATAATTCCCAGAATCCCCTATCGTCAGATCGCCGACGAATTATAGTTTCAAAAATTGTCTTTGGAAGAACATGGCAATAATTAATAAATAATATTATTTCTGAATATTTTAACCTTTTCATATGGTAAAATTGTAAATTTTTTTAAAAATAAACCATTGCAACATAGGATGTGCTGGCGAAAACCTATTTTTTTAAATAATAACTTATACTATTCACTCGTGACCATCACGGGTAAATAGCCTTCTCCACTGTATAAAAACTTAGTGGTCCTAGGAATTAGATTAGTTTACACTACACGGCCCAAAACGTTGTGTGAATAAATAAAATAAAGACAATGAAAGTCCGAAACTCTTCGCACGCGTGCAGTAAAACAATTTCCCTTTCCTATACCGTGAAGATTTTGAATATTATTATATACATATAAACCTTTCTCCTGAATTACTCTATCTATTAAAATAACGCATTAAAATCCGTTGAATTGTGATAAGAAACTTAATAAAAAAAAATTGGTGCTCCCTGTGTAATATTTTGCAAATCTTTATATTTAAGCAAATTTGTAAACCTCTAGATGGTTTAATACCATAGTTAAAATGCATTTTAGTTGTAAGGGTTTTTCTATATAACATCTTTTTTACTCACCCTGTGCAACAATTCTATATTTTTTATAAACCATAGAAACCTTTGCACAATTTGTATAAACACTTTTTTCAATTGCAATAGGAACGTCAATATCGAATTGTAAATGTAGACTATTATTTAAACACTCTGTATATGTTTTTTTATATATTATTATACATAGATTCCTTCCTCTTGAATCAGTGTACCTATTTAAAAAAAAACGCATCACAATCCGTTGAGTAATATCAAATTTTAAGTGTAAACTATTTTTTAAACACTCTGTTTTTTTTTGACATTATTATATACGTGTAAACCTTCCTCTTGAATCACTATATCTATTAGAAAAAACGCATCAAATTTCGTTGAGAATAGTAATGTCAATATCGAATTTTCAATGTAAACTATGTTTTTAAAACACTCTGTATATGTTCTTTTTTGACATAATTATACATATAAACCTTCCTTTTAAATTACTTTATCTATTTAAAAAACGCAAAAATGACAATTGTTGACAATAGTAACGTCAATATCGAATTTGAACATGTAAATTAGGTTTTGAAACACTTTGTATATGTTTTTTGACATTATTATACATATAAACCTTCCCCTTGAATTAGTCTACCTATTAAAAAACCGCATCAGAGTCCGTTGAGTAATATCAAATTTTAAATGTACCCTATTTTTTAAACACTCTGTATATGCTTTTTTTTTGATATTATTATACATATAAACCTTCCTCCTATATCACTCTATTTATTTAAAAAACCGCATTAAAATTCATTAAAAATAGTAACGTCAATATCGAATTTGAGTTATAGTTTATCCAAGATAGCCGACCCGTGCCCACTTCGTTGGGCGTTAATGTCTAAACTTTTTGTTTAATCATTGTAAATATAGCCTATAACCTCCTGAATAGTGTAGCTTTCTGCTTGTAAAATAATTTTTATGATAGGTTCAGTACTTTCGAAGATTAGCGGCTACAAACAAGCCGACAAACTCACAAATAAAATTACAAACTTCACCTCTTTATATATTAGTATAGAT
>JACEGR010004887.1:0-80993 GCA_014170235.1 Listronotus bonariensis
AAATAAGGTTAGTTTGATTTTCAACTTTGACAATAGATATCTTGAGAAGGAAACATTTATAAAACAAAAATCCTTCGGGATTCATGATCAGCACCCCAAAAAAACAAAAGTATTTAATTTTGTTTAGCTAATATTTATTTTTTTTTCTGTTATATTATAGCCTGAAAAATTTGTCAAACTGGGAATCGAACCACCAAAAGGTGTGTTGCTTTTTGGTCCCCCTGGTACTGGAAAAACATTGTGTGCTCGAGCTGTAGCTAACAGAACTGATGCTTGCTTTATCAGGGTTATTGGGTCCGAATTGGTTCAGAAATATGTAGGAGAAGGTAACAATTAAGTTTTTGCTGTGTTTATTTTTAAATTGAATTAAAACTACAAAAAAATAAATAAAGACCTATTTTCTTTACTTATTTTTTGTAGTTTTAAGTATGTTTTAAATATTTTAATGACATTCCATATCTAGAGGTTTTTTGACATTAGCTTTTCAGATGTAAAGGTCACCACTACTTTGATTTTCTCTATGAAATCACAACTTTTTTGTGCTACTCTTTATATTCCATCTGAACAAAACATGAACTTTCCTATGTTTTGTACAAAAAAGTATGCGTGATCACTCTGAGTAAGAGTTTTTCAGAAATTTGCGTTTAAGTTGTTTATTGCAATAGTAAAATACCTTTAATTACAGAGTATTAAGATAGGTTTATATCTTACATTTATTGCATGATATTTATGTCAGATAGAAATTCTGGCTAGTGTAAACAATAAAATAATCATATCAGACATACATTTTTAACCGTTTACATTAGCTAGAATTTCTCTTCAAATGTCAAATGTAAACCTACCATTAGCAAACAATTTCACATGATGAGTTAATGTAGGTATTCTGTAATATATTTTTGGGCTGCACCAAATAATCCATAAAAAAATCTCATGAAATATCTGAATAACGATTGCTTAAAGCGATTCTTATATAGTTATCTTTTTGTGTGTGAAATAATAAGATAGTTTACATTTTTACTCAGATAGACTCAGATAGTAGGTACATTCAATGTAGCACAAAAATGTTGCGAAGTTTTAAAAATTTTAAAGTGATATAGGAGCATCCTCTAGTTAACACATTAAAATTATATTGGATCTAAAGAGTTCATGTCCAAAAACCCTAGACGCTAAGTTTTATAACGAATATTCAAAACGATATCAAAAATTATTAAAATAAATAAATACATATACAGGCTGTCCCAACTCTATTTATTCACCAAATAACTTAGCCCCTGTACAAGATACAAAAATAAACTTGAATTAGAAAATGTCTATTCAGATACACTCTTTTTAGTGATAGTTCTAGTTATTATACAAGGTGTCTCAAATACAGGATTTTCATTGGCAAGTAGATTTTTTAAATGGAATACGCCTATGTGTATATTTAAATAAATTTTGACTTTGTATGAAATTCTACATCAAAATATATAACACACTATATGTCAATTAGTGCTGGTTGTTGAGATATCAGCAGTATATTGATATAGTCATTAACATTAAAAGTGAAGAAATAAAGTAATGTTTTGGTTTTAATTATTTTAAAATAATTCTGTTACTGTCAGAGTGACAAATAATAAAATAACAAGTAATGAATTACCTTCGATTGTAAGAACTACAAATAGGTATGTCAGAAATTTAGTTTATTTTGGACACCTGTTTACTGAATTGCATTAAAAAACAACATTACGTCAATTATGTCGGGTTTTTAAGTTAGGTTAGTAGGTATGTATCTAAAATAAACTAAATAGCTGACTTACTTATTAGTAGTTCTTACAATGTAAGGTAATTAATTGCATTTTATTATATGTTTTGTCACTTTGACAGTGACAGAGTTATTTAAAAATAATTAGAACCTAAATATTATTTTCTTTCTTCACTTTTAGTCGTTAATGAGTTTATTAACATACTGCTGATATCTCAAAAACCAGCAATAATTGACGTATAGTGTGTTATATATTTTTGATGCAGAATTTATTATAAAGTCAAAATTTGTTAAAATATATAGGGTGTCCCATTAAAAAAAACAACTTGACAATGAAAATTATGTTTTTGAGACACCTTGTATATTAACTACTACTGTCAGGAAAAAAGTGTATTTAAATAAACATCTTTTATTTTAAGTTTATTTGTGTATCTTATATAGGGACGAAGTAATTTGCTGTATAAATAGAGTTGGGACACAATGTATATTTTTTATTTTGACACCCTTTTATCTTCCTTAGTATCAACTTTTGAAGATAGGTAGACTGCGATTCAGCAGTAAAGAAGCTACGCGGTCATCAGTTTTGTCTCACTTTTAAATTATTTTTCTTTTGTTGCTCGCACACTATTTAAACGACGAAATTAGAAAGAAATAGTTGATTGCCGTCTTTATTTGTATGGCGTCTGTGGCTTCTTTACTGATAAAACGCAGTATATGTTTGGTTAAATCCTACTATTTCGGCATAATAAATCTGTGGATTATTTGTATTCCATAAGTTAGTGGACACCCTGTATTATAGTTATAATTTTTAGGTGCTAGAATGGTAAGAGAATTATTTGAAATGGCCAGGTCAAAGAAGGCGTGTTTAATTTTCTTTGATGAAATTGATGCTATTGGTGGAGCTAGATTTGATGATGGTGCTGGTGGTGATAATGAGGTACAAAATTAATACAATATATTCTTTTTTTATTGCATGAAGCATCTTTAAACAAATTATAGGTTTTAAATTGTTTTGTGTATTTACTAATAAAATCTCCAAACCACCCTTATCGTACATACCAAAAAAAAAAACATTTCATTAAAAGGCAAAACAGTCACTGAAAAAATTTAAAAAATTATAAAACAAGGTTAAGTAGCACATAAATTTAAGCATAAACATGGAAAGTTTCTGTCACCTAACCTGTCAATTAACATAAATATTGATTCATCGGATCATGGTCGTCAAAATGTTTACTTAAAAACACTCGGAAAAAGCATGTTTTCTAATTATTGCGGATATTTATTATCACTTATTGGATCTTGTGACCGAAAAACGTATTGGACTGGCATCAATTTTATGTCCCCAAATATCGTTTTCGATAAACTTTTTCGGGCGCATCAAAACCTTTCGGCGGCGTTGCCATATGTCAGTCACATAGCATATTTTTTTTAACTGATTTATTAATTACTCCTATCACAAGCTTTGAAGATCGGATTTTAATTAGCCAAAATATTTAGAATTGCTTTTTCTTCCGTTGATACAACTTTCATTGAAATCTAAACATCAGTTTTTGTGAAGTAAAAGAAAATGTGCGATTTCCTATATGGATCGATGTTAAAAGCATTTATTTTATAATATTTATAACTTTTTTCAGTTTTTCATAGACCTTTGAAAATTTAACTGGTTGATATTCTTATTATAAAGTACCAGGATGCTAAGTTTTATAATTTTCGGAACATTAATTCTTACACCCATGTACAGTGGTGGCCAACTAATTAGAAACGATTCATATAAAAATAAAATTTTAAAATTTTAGGCTATTTAAAATAAATTAGGTTTAAACTCTTTACAAGATTTTATCAACCATCTCAAGGTTAATACATAGCGAGTTCGAAGTTAAATATTTTGTGGTACTGATAAGAAATTTTTTAAATATAAAAAAAAAATTAAAATGCAGATGGCCACATATTTAGAAACGGCTATAAATAAACTATGCAGTATCTCTCAAACCTCAGTGGTGACAAGAGTTTTTTTGTTATCAAGGCCGCAAACTTTCGTTTTATTATTTAAAATGGGTAGAAACAAAAATTGTGATCCTACTACACGTAAAATAATTTTTGGACTAAGGCAGAGAGGTTGGAGTTACAGTAAAATAGCTGATCATCTAGACTGTTCAAAAAAAAAGTTTTCTACGCACTAAAACATATAAAAGATTATGGCACACACGAAAATGTTCCGCGAAAGAAAAGAGCTGGAAAAACAAGCAAGAAAACGGATGAACTGATCATTAGGATGGTTAAGAAGGAACCATTTCTCACTTCTCAACAAATAAAAAAGAACTTCCATCAGACGTAAGAATATCTACACGCACTATTAGACGACGCCTTAATGAGGCTGAGTTGTTTGGTCGAGTATCCAGGAAAAACCACTTTTAACAAAGAAAAATCGACGGGCAAGGTTAAAATTTGCTAGGGATCATATTGGTTGGACCATTAATGACTGGAAAAAGGTACTTTGGTCCGACGAAACTAAAATAAATAGGATTGGCAGTGATGGACGGATATTTGTTAGAAGGCCAAGAAACTTAGAAAACGATCCTAGATATACAACAAGCACGGTAAAACATGGTGGAGGAAATATAAAGCTGTGGGGATGCTTTTCCTGGCGAGGTGTTGGTCCCTTAATCAAAATTGATGGCATCCTTGACCAAGATAAATATAAATCAATTTTAGAAGACATCATGCTTCCTTTTGCTGATGATAATTTGCCTGTGACTTGGGTCTTTCAACAAGATAACGACCCAAAGCACACAGCTAAGTCAGTAAAAAAATGGTTTCAGGATAATCTTGTAGATGTGATTGAGTGGCCTTCATCTAGCCCTGATCTAAATCCTATAGAAAACCTTTGGGGTGATCTAAAGAGGCTACTAAAAAACAAAAAAATTCAAAATTTAAAAGATCTTGAGGAAGAAGCACAGACTGCGTGGAAATCAATTACTTTGGAACGATGCCAACATCTAATAGAGTCCATGCCTAGGAGATGCAGGGCTGTGATCGCTAGCAAAGGGTTTGCTACCAAGTACTAGGTTCCTGGATTAATTTAAGACTAAGAGTGCTTTTATTTTTGTTTTATTAATTAATAAAATAAAATTTATTTTTTTCGTTTCTAATTAGGTGTCCATTTCCACATTACAAATAAAAATTATATCTTTTTTAAAAACACAATGTTAACAAGAATTTTATTATTTATTTGTAGTTTTATACTTAACTGTTAGACATTACATATGGGTAAAAAATAAAAATAAAAACTTTCTTTACACAGAGATACTACGATTTTTATTATTTTTGTTTATACATTTCTAATTAGTTGGCCACCACTGTATATGTATAATTTATACACTGGTAGTACTACCTTAATAAAATTCACTGTTGTCCACATAAATTAAACATTTATGAAGCTTAAACTGAAAAAGGTCGTCCATTTTTCTCAAAAGGTCCCTTTTCATGTTTAATTTATTAGTTTTTTATTGTATGATTAAAAATTATCCCATAATATGATATATGCTCAGCTGGTGACACTATCTTTTTTCTAAATAGGTTCAAAGAACTATGTTAGAATTAATCAACCAACTGGATGGTTTTGATCCAAGAGGAAATATTAAAGTACTTATGGCGACAAATCGTCCGGATACGTTGGACCCTGCCTTGATGAGACCTGGACGTTTGGATAGGAAAGTGGAGTTTGGTCTGCCTGACTTGGAAGGAAGAACGCACATTTTCAAAATTCATGCTAGGTCTATGAGTGTAGAGAGAGATATCAGATTTGAGTTGTTAGCTAGGTAAGATTTGATTTTTCACTTTTCTGTGGTAATTTTTGACTATGTCAAGTATGTAATTTTTTTCACAACTTTTCTTAAACTGGAAATAACGGAAAAAATCCGCAATTTTAACGTTTTTTTCAGCGATTTTCTGACAATAAGGGGTGATGAATCAAAACTGACCACCGATTCGTGGTCAGGCAGCAAATGTTATTCTAAAATATGTATAATTTATACAGGGTGTCCAGTAACTCTACCGACAAACTTTAAGGAGTAATTCTAAATGAAAATTAAGAAGAAAAAATTATATGAATATATGTCCTAAACGTCTTACTTTTGGAACTGCAGTGTTGAAATAAAAAAAAATAGTTTTTTTTTACAATAACTTTTATACCAGTTTAGATATTTGTGATAAATTTGGGAGACGCCTCCAATACATTAAGGAACATTTTTTGACGTATAAGAAAAAAAAATTTTACCAGTGTCGCCAGAAATTTACGGTATATATTTATAAAGAAGTTGGTATGCCACTGCATTCGAAAATAAAAATATATTTTAAAATTCTCATTTGGTTTGGAAGAAATTTGATCTACTGACTTTTTTATTGGATGTACAATTTTCGCCTAAATAAACACAAACCATTTCTCAACATAGTCATTTTATAACATAGAACAGAACCTTTCACGGACTTGTCCTGCAGAAAAAATCAATACAATCCCATAGAATCGATATAAATAATCAACTTTTAAAAGCACAAAATAGAAACTGCAGTTTTTATTTTGCTTTTGACGCAGATTTTGATGGTTTCTATCGGTTCTATGGGATTGTATATATTTTTTAAAATCTATAAAATAGCAGAAAACCGTATAAGAAATAATTACCAAAAATAATATAAAATCTACTTAAAATGTTGGTAAATCCCTCAGGGACGACACTGGTCAAAATTTAGTTTTTCCTTGTACGTCAAAAAGCGTTCTTGAATGCATAGGAGATGTCGCCCAAATTTATCGAAAATACCTAAATTGGTATAAAAGTTTTAATAAATAAATAAATAAATATATATATATATATATATACAGGGTGTTATTTAATAAGTGTCCGATATTTCAGAGAGTGATTTTTCAAGTATTTTTAAGGTAAAAGTTCCTATGAACGTGTGGTCTAAGATGCTTCGCTTTCAAGATACAGGGTGTCAAAGTTTTATTTTTATTTATATTTATTACCTACTACTCAACTGTACGTCAAAATTGTATTATGTCTGAATTTTTACATGACAACACAAACAAAATGCATTGACTAGGCTACTTGATAAAACCGTCATTTTCGGCGGTCTTTACTTAGCATATTTATTACTAAGCGTATGCATCGATTATTTTAAACTAAAATATTTCGAAAACGGTTGCTCTAGCGTCATCTAATAAAAGTACCTTTTTACGTAAAAATGACTAAGGAATCCATTTCTTTTAACAAAAATGTAAATACAGGGTTGTACAAAAAGTCATGAGCCTTTGAAAGTGAGAATATACATGTGGCTAGCGCCCTCTACAAGTAAGAGCTAAATTAAGAACAAATTCAAATTTCTCATGTCAAAAAACCCTCAGGTACCAATTTTTCGTTCGAAAATCGGCATTATTTAGGAAATTATGCAGAAAAAACATAAATAAAAATAAAACTTTGACACCCTGTATCTTGAAAGCGAAGCATCTTAGACCACACGTTCATAGGAACTTTTTACCTTAAAAATACTTGAAAAATCACTCTCTGAAATATCGGACACTTATTAAATAACACCCCTGTATATATATATATATATATATATATTTATTTATTTATTAAAACTTATACATATATATATATATATATACGTGTAAAGCCGACGTTCTTAGACCCGATATGTCCAACAGGCAACCTCAGACCCTATTGAAATACTAAGAATAGAGGAGTATATAATGTTTAGATATTTAATTATGTATACAATAAAGAAGAGCAAATCAAGAGGGGTAAAAAAATCTTTGTTTATTTACTTTTGTCCATATTGAATACACGTTATTGAGCCCGATACATGGAACCGCAATCTCGAACCCGAAAATATACTGATTTACATGGCGAACCGACGTTTTCAATCCCTGCAGCGTTGCCGTCTAAAAGGTCAATATAATTTAAAGACCGTTGGAAATATTGCACGTGGCGTGAAAAAAGAGGTTAGGATTTTAATTTGCCTATGTTAGATATATATATATATATATATATATGTTAAATATGCGGATGGTTAGATAAAACTTGTCTTAAATCAGAAGTTTTTCCAATTATGAGGGGAGATGAAATCAGTTTAACTGCTAAATCTGATCCCCTAATATGTCTTTATGGTGAGTCGTATTTGGGTAAACACAAGCGTAAGCAAATTAATGTAGTAGTTTCCAACAGAATTCGTGAAATGGCTAGGCTTAAGATTGCATTGCAGAAATATACAACAATTGAACAATGCATTGATTTTTTAAAACCTGAGATGTACGAACATATCGTGGCTGCGTGTAAAATAATCAGCGGTTATAATGGAGATACTAAAACATTTAAAGCTTCATCTCTAGCTCTGCATATGGGTACAAACTTAAAGTTTCTTTGTGATGTTGCCAAAAAGGCTGTTCTTACAAAAAATCCCTTATTTCCTATAAAAGATGGCGCAGAAAGGGACGCAAAACTCAAAGAAATATCTGAGACACGCGACATGATTAATGGACACTGGTGTAATGACATTTCGAGCTTAGCCAATAAGGCTTTACATGAAGTTCAATTAGAGAAACCTTTATTAGTTCCACTAACTGAAGACATTAAATGCTTTAATAGTTATGTGTCTGCTCTTGCATTAAATGCATATGAAAAATTGAAAATAGAAAAAAATTTAAATAACTATAAAATTCTTGCAGAAACTACCTTGTGTCTTGTATTAGTTTTCAATAGAAAAAGAACAGGAGAAGTTCAATTTATGACCATTGAGTCGTATAAAAAAGACTTTTGTAGTCTCACACAAGAGGAGTTTGCACAAAATTTAACTGAGTTTGAAAAAACCATGAGTTCAAATTTTAAAAGAATAATTGTACTAGGAAAAGAAAGTAAACCTGTTCCGATATTATTTACAAAACAAATGCAGAAATATTTGGAACTAATAATTAAAATCCGGGATGAAACTAACATTGTTCCCAAATCAAATAAGTACTTATTTGCAAATCCCTATACTGCCGACTCTTGGATGTCTGGAGCATACGTGTTAAGAAAATTTGCCTACAAGTGTGGAGCTAAAAAACCCGAGTTACTAACGTCAACAAGATTTAGAAAACAAATTGCTACAATCTTGCAACTTATAAACTTTCAGGGTGATGAGATGGAGCAAATTGCGCGATTTATGGGACATACGGAGAAAACGCATCGAGAATTTTACAGGTAATACCAGTATTATTACCCGTCGGAACACCCTGTGTTCCGAAACTATTGTGCCAAACTTTAACAGTGCTAGATCTTGCAAAAATAAGAAAAAAGTTTTTATGATCATACTCGTAAGTCCGAAAATGGTTCCTTTTGGAAGTACAGGGCGTCAAAAGTCCTAAGTTCCATATTTTAATTAAACTAAAAACCGATAAGCCACTGCTTTTTTTCAAAAAAAATATTTCCTTAATTTTTGTTTAATTTCTAATGAAAACAACCTCTTGACGTTTTTTCTGCCCATCAAACGGTTATTGAGTAAAAAAATAAAATAAATTGCCTAATCGTTAAAGATGCACGACAAATGCAGATAAGAGTATTTCTGTTTTTACTCCAAAACGATTCGTCGGGCAGAAAAAAGTCAGGAAGTCGTTTTTGGTAGGAACTAACTAAAGATTACGAAAATAATTTTGAATTGAGAAAAAACAGTGGCGTACCGTTTTTTTATCATAATTGAAATATGCAACTTTACACTATTAACTCCCTGCATGTATTGCCAAAAAAACCAATTTTGAACTTACGTTTGTAAAAACTTTTTTTTTGCAAGATTTAGCTGCTGTTGAAGTTTGGCATAGTTTTGGAACACCCATGTATAGGAACCTAAGCTAATAAAATTAATAGCAATATTATAGCCTTTTCCTTTCATTACATGGGCGGTACTTAGTGCAAAACGCGGTGTATCTGTCGTTGGATAATGCTATATTCTGTTTACAGTTTTGTATAATTTTGAGTTTCGCATAACAAACATTTTACATAATTTATTAAATTATGAAAAATTGTAAATTTTTTCAAAAATTAAATCTTAAGTCAGTCTTTAGTTTTTGCAAACTGTTTAAGTTAACAATGCTTAGTGGACATGAAAAAAATTAAATTATTTGGCTGATTGAGAATAAACTAAATTAATTTAAAGTTTATGCTTGTAATTTTTGGTTTAAGTAAAAAATACTGGTTCAACTAAAATTAAATAGAATTATTTAAAACGTTAAATTCGTTTAAAATTCTATTCCATTTAAGTTGCACCAGTAAAACGTTTTACAGCTTTTGGACCATTTACCATTGTAAAATTAGCCTAGTAAAAGGAAAGCATCATAAGAGACTCTATTAGTATTTATTTTTCAGTTCATTTAACGTTTTTCTCTGAACTTTTAATAAATTTGAGATTTAAATATTGAGGATTCCTCAAGTTTGACTATAAATACGGGCATTAAATATGATAATCAGCCCTCTTGTTCAAAGTCTAATGATAATATTAGTACAAAAATTCACACCGATTTAGTTGAGAACCAAAAAACTAACGTTCGCGGCCGGATGCGTTGGACAAAAACAAACAAAAACCTTGTTTTAAAATTTTTTAAAAACATGTTGATCAGAAAATATCTCCAAACAAACAAGATTGCGTTAAATTTATAGAGCAAAATCCTGGAATTTGTAATGTAAAAGACTGGTTAAAAATTAAGACCTTGGTTTTTAATACTTACCGTGTAAAATAATTTGATTATTGCATGTCAAAATTGCCTTGTAATATTTTGACAAAATTGTTGGGTGGTAAATTTTATTTTAAATAGCTTTAGAAACTGGCAAGTTTTATTTTTTTAGGCGTTAATTTTTACTGTTTTTATGATTTTTATATGACAACCGTTTTTAATCAAAATCTTAAGTTAAAAATTCAATCGAATGTTTTTTTTAGGAGTGTCTTTAAATCCATATGGGTATAACACTGGGTCATTAAGCGCCATTACCATCGTGTGGATGGCACGATGGCCAGATAATATAAAATGGATGGTATTGAATTGGGCACGATTGGCCATGATGGTAATGGTCAACAATGGGCCAGCGTGTAGAGCAGCCTTTAGAATAATAAATAAAATGCTGAATAAGCAACTTAAAAAAAAATTGTGTACAAAAATTACAAATATTTTTGTATACAAAGAATAAAATATATTGTTAAACCAAAATGCAAGGTCCTAATAAATTATGTTGAAATTCTCATTTTATCATGCGAATCTTAAAAAATAAATTTATTGAATAATTGCAAATTCGCTTGATAAAATTTATTATAACTTAGCACGAGGGTTTGTTAGATTCGTCTCTATATAAATGGTTATCCTTCAATTTTTCTGTAAAATGTATAGGGGATCCAATTATTGACCCCTTTAAAATGTACATGGAAAATTTCCTTTGACGTCGCCAAGCAAAAGCTGGGCGACGCACCACCGGGTATAAAATTTCCTTCGGAATACTGAATGATCAATGTTAAACAATGCTCAGATTTTGTATTTTAGATGTTGCCAAATGTAAGGCTTCAAAGCGTCGGAAGCCCGTAGGTAAAATATATACACCAAACCGTATAAATCGGTCGCGCCGCCTAGACGAACTACGTTTGAACTAAATCTGTATAAAAATATACATAAAACAAACTTTTCAAGCCCGTCTAATTTTTGGTTCCCTTTTTCCCCTTACCCCGTCCTTAATGAAAATATAGGTAAACGTTGTCGAGCCCAGAGCCGGGCTTGACAACGTCGTTTTTGGCTCGAGAAAGCGGTCCTTTATAGCATTTTGGGTCTGTATAGTCGGTTTTTATAAATATATATATATATATATATATATATATATATATATATATATATATATATATATATATATATATATACCGGGTGATGCATCGCCAGGCAGGACATAGGAAATCCCATGTAATTTTTAATGGGGTCAATATTGAAGAGCATGCAAATCTACGTACATGGTAAAAACTTTAGATTTTTCGGTTAACCCGTTTGCTAGTTAGATGCTAATATATTTTTAAAAATGGTTACATTATTATCGCCTCATATTTATAAACAACAATAAAAATACCAGTTAGCGTGACATTACGTTATCATTTTGAAATTTAGTGCTTTATTATTATCAAAAAATCGTACAGTGAAAAGATTAAAATTGTATTTATACAAACGAATTAAGTTAAGTTAAACTTAACTAAAGTAACAAATTTCAAGAACTTATGACATTTATAATATTTACATGCTTCAATAAATTATTAATATTATTACAATAATTAATATGTTGGAAATAAACTTAGGATTTAAGAATGTTTTCAAATAGTTCTCCATTGACTGCTAGACAATAACCCACACGTTCATAAAATTGTCTTCTTACATTGGCTAACTGGTAAATTGAAATTTTATTGCATTCTGCAGAAATAGCATTTTTTAACTCATCTAGATTAGAGCAATGTTTATCCTTGTATATCAAAATGACAATGTTATGTCACGCTAACTGTTATTTTTATTGTTGTTCATAAATATAAGGTAATCATAATTTTTAAAAATATATTAGCATCTAACTAGCAAACGGGTTAACCGGTGGTAAGGTGTAAGGTATCATCCCTTGTAAGGGACCTGCCTGCAGCTTGGAAAACCCTCATACCACAAAAAGAACTGAAATACCACAACCGACAACACATGACGACGCTCCACGGACTAGTGCACACATCTAACTAATCACGGAGCAAACACCGAAACCAACCACAAGGTACAATCTTCGATCACGCAACCGTATAAAAAGGACCAGCCCAGAGAAAAGCCTCAGTCAATCATCTGACATCAAGATAGCATTGAAAATGCCAAGTGTGATGCATAAATTCATATGAAGTTTTCTCCCCCTTTTTCGCTTGAGAATCACTGAAATCACAATTTAACGTTTGTCGGTAGAGTTACGGGACACCCTATATAATTCGTCGTCTTAGCAACAAATTTTCACGGCATAAACTACTCTATTCGCAGATCTTTCTTTCAGATTTCGATTTTGTATTTCATAATTCTTTTTATCTCTTGCAGATTGTGTCCTAACTCAACTGGAGCTGAAATCAGATCAGTGTGCACTGAAGCAGGTATGTTTGCCATCCGTGCAAGAAGGAAGGTAGCTACTGAGAAAGATTTCTTAGAGGCTGTGAATAAGGTTATTAAATCTTATGCTAAGTTCTCAGCTACACCTAGGTACATGACTTACAACTAGTAAGCATTAATTTAAGTAAATTTAGGTTATTATTTGCAATTTAAAAGCTGCGTTTTGTAAACATTAAAAATAAATGATTTTAAAAGATTATTTTTTGTATTTTTTATAAATACGCCGCACAGTGTGGCTTTTAATAAACTGGTAAATAAAATATCAAAATAATTTACGTCTGATATTTCAAATTTTTTTTGTGGGTATGTGTAGTCAGTTTCCTGAATATTATCACAAAAAAGAGAGATATCAAGTTCGCGCCGATAACAAAAATCTAAGAAGTACCGTGGGTGTCTTAAGCGAGGTAAGAGGGAGTTTGTTGACACGGGACTTAAATACTTGAAGATTTGGGGGAAGGAAAGACCTCCGCGGGCAGCAGGTTTCACATTCTAGAGACTCTAGGGATAAAAGAACGAACAAAGTGGGAAGTTCGGGGCCTGTCCAATTGGACCGTATAGGGATGCATACGCGCGGCACCACGAGTTTCTCTGTTGGGAACCGTGAGTGGAGGAACTATACTGGACAATTCTTTAGAGCAAAAGCCGTGGAACAACCTATAAAAAAGCGATAAATCCCCCACAGCCCGACGATGGGCAAGAGAGGTAAGCCTTTCTGTAAGTGAAGGATTATTAATGAGACGAATAGCTCTTCTTTGAATGGAATCAAGAATGCTTAGGGTTGTGGGGGACGCCAGGCCCTAGATATGAGAACAATATTCCAAGGGAGGTCGGATTTGGGACACAGACAAGGTGTATATTGTTTCTGCAATATATGTACATATAAGAAGTACAATTCTTATTTTAATTTGGTATATTATTAGTAAAAGTTCAAAACATTTTTTATTCGTGGCATTTTCATTGATTCTAACTTACATTTTCTTCCAAATGTATAAAGGTATGTACTTTGTAAAAAATAATTAATTTTAGAGATTTGTACACTGTAGTTCTAAAAATATTTTTCTAACAACACAGTGTTTAAACTTTTTTTCCTACAAAATTTTGTTTAGTCAAGATTCTATCAGATTCGGCTAAATTTTGCTATTGGTACTTATTTTGCTTTATTTAGTCCTGATATAGTTGGTATGTTCGTGCTGCAAGTTGCGGGACATATATGTTTAGATTTTTTCAGGCATCATATCCTTGTCGAAAAGACAAGTTTTTGAAGTTTGGCACCATAAAACAGAAACTAAAAATAAGAATCAAACGGTAGCTAATTAAATGTCTTAAAAAACTCGACTGCAAAGCCTTAAGAAACAAACAGTTCTTGGTAGAATTAAAAATTTTACCAGCATCTTGTCCGAAAAATGGGAAAATTGTGACGGTTCAAAAAAATATTTTATTCTCGACACCAGGAGTGGTTAGACCATAGCATCGATCTGTTTGATCAAACTAACGAACCTAAGAAAAAGAAAGGAAGACCTTTAAAACCCTTTACTGAAGTGGATTGTCAGTCAAAATGACACAAAGTTTTGCCATTGCTAGAAAACTATATAAACGGTAAAACCAATCACGGGAACACAGCCAGGCGGTTTTTGAAAACCCGTCATTGGCATCCTCAATTACAGGTATTGACCAAGATCTAATATATAGGTTTTCTGTAATATTGAAAACCATGTCTTGTGGATATGCTGTGAATGCAGATCATAGATAACCTACATTTAGATCCGCAGTGGCAAGAAGCATTTTTCGGATTTTTACGACCTCGCGCAGTAAGCAAATAAATGGGTGGACGAACATGCGCACTTAAAAGCCGTGGCAAAATACAAAACCGGCACCCCGTACCCTCCGTCCGCGGTCTGACCGTGACGCTCATTAGCTACCGTACTTCGAACAGACGCCAGGAACGTCGTCGTTGCGTTTACCCTCAACTGGCTTGCGCACAAACCGGTTTTTTCGCCCATGAAATGTAACTTTTGTTTCGCGCAGGTAATAACATTGGCATTCCATCGAGATCAGTGATGCAGATGCATTAAAGATTTTTCAAAGAAACTGCTATAAAATTTGTTGTGGTATTATATGCCTTTCAGCCTACATAAAATTTTAATACATGGTGGAGATATATAATAAAAGCTGCTGTTCTACAATCGGAATGTTGTCTGAGAGACATTAGAATTTAGAAACAAAGATTTTAAAAATACCGCTAATACAATACCAGAGAGGTATTTAGAACTAAAACCATGCAAGATTTGTTTATTTATTTATTTATTTATTTCTTCGGCACCCATAATTTCCACTCTATCACAGAATGTCAATAGTTTTCGAAAAAATGTAACTCTGGATAAGAAGTTTTAAATTACTGGCTGATTCATCAGCGAGCAATAATTCTAGTGCGCCAGAAAGTGAATAAACCTAATAATATCTGTAAAGATATGGGTCCAAATTTAATTCATTCTGAAAGCGATGCCGCCAAGTACACAAAAAATGATAAAGCAAATAACCCTTTTGTGAACAATGATTTATTGCAGCAAAAATATTTAACCCAACGAGTTTCTAGTACCACGCCACGGGCCACCGGTTTTATACTAGGCAGAGGCGAAATAAGATAATGTTTTGTAACTAGGTGATACGTGTTTTAGCAATGTATTTTTTATTATTTATCTAAAAATATGTAATCAGGCTCTGTCCGAGGCTATGTGCATTCAAAAGGTTTGTTTACTTTATCATTTTTTGTGTACTTGGCGGCATCACTTTCCGAATGAATTAAATACGGGCCGATCTATAACTTACATTGATATCAGATCTTGTAACTCAGATAATTCATTGTTTTTAAAATTATTAATATTTTAATTTTGTTGGTATTATGTTTCAAAGTATTTAAATATTTTTTTCGACAATAATTGTAAGAATTAAAAATACCTAGATATTTAGGGTTATTAAAAAGAATATATTTTCCCTTTTCTTATTTAGCATCTTTTTCAAATATTTCTGTTTTAAAAGGACCTAAAATCGTTTTTCTTTTTTCTATGCATATATTTCTGCTGTAAACACCAAAATAAAACCCAAGGAAAAATAATAAATTCGTTAACAAAAAAATATTTGTTTTTTATTTGCTAGATTAATAAAAAGCCACACTGTGCGTCGGCATAAATTTGGAGACATGTGAAAGCTTTTGTTGTTTTTTTCACCAAAATTTTTTTCGCAGCCCTCCTGAAACTTTATGTAGGTGTCATAATTATACATTGATTAACTTATTCACTTGTTGTATATCACTTCCGGTTTGACCGGAAGAACCTGTTACTTTCAAATTTTAATTGGCACCACCAATATTAACATGACACTTCCTCTTGATCTAGATATAATCATTGATTATACCAAAAAAATAACTTAGATCTTGTAGAGGCACGTGTTGTTTTGAATTGAAAAAATAATTTTCCAGTGCTTTTTTTTAATCAAAGAAAGCTTTTTATTGGGTGTCACAAAAATTTAATTTTAACCTTCCACCCTATTGGTTACTTGTGTATTTTTGCGTTGGTTTAACTAAGAAAGTCCAGTGCCAAATATATTAGTTCCATTAAAACAAAAAACTTCATTCATAATTTAAAAGTTAAAAATAATAATAAAACACATCTAAACAAATATTTATTACTTATATCAATCAAATGACTTATAGTTACGTTATGCTTGTTATTCTCGGGTTACATGTTGTTTTATCTCCTTGTAAATTGTAAGAAGAATGTTCCATAGGAACATTAGTTGTATTAAAGCAAATAACTTCAAAGATAATTTTAAGATAAACAATTACATTTAAACAAAAAAAAACCTAAAAAGGAAAAAGAAAAAAATAAAAATACAATAAATAGATTTAAATCTATTTTTGTTAGATGGCTTAAAATGCAGTATATTTTCTTTTTAATTCCTTAAAAACAATTAGTGTTTTGGACTGGTGTATCTTGGTTAAATAAAACACGATAATAATTTTGCATTCTTTAATGATTTAAAGCTTATATTTAAAACATCACAAAAAGTAGTATACAATTAACAGTATTATTGTGGAAGTATTTTACTAATATTTGACTAGAATTGCACTTACAATTATAATAATTTCATTGTAATATTATGGAAAGGACTCTTTTAACTTTCGATTCTTTATACCCTGCTTCAATGTTTCGGTTTTTTTAAAATGTTTATACTCCATTCATATGTTTTTATTAAGACCCGTTATTCAGGTTAAGCGCCTCTATCGGATACTTTTTAACCTTTTTGGGGCACAATGACATTTGTTTGTCATAGTTTGCTTGCTGTTATTACAGTTAGTATCATATTTTTGTATTTTTTTTTATTATTTCGCTTATGGGCTGCAATCGTGGCAAAACTCAAAAAACACTCGTTTTGGACTCAGAACGGGTGTAAATATAAAAGTATAAAGGAACTGGCTACAGCGCCCCTGTATTATGACAAGAACCACTTGGTGCCACTTTTGACCCCTCCATAACTCCAAACCTGTTTAACGTAAACACATAAAACTACGTATGTTTATTTTTATTCATAAGGACCACTAGAATCCTATGAAGATAGCTCAAACAGTTATAAAGATATGAAGGACCAAAAGTCGTCAATTTTCCACTGACTGACATATTATAAATCAAAAACCTATATAACCCACTTCCAGATGACCTAGAAAGATGAAATTTGGAATCTAGCTCGGTAATGGCGTAGAAAAAAGTAATAACCGTTTGGCAATGCTCACTGTTATTTTTAAAGTTTAAGAAAATGTAGACAATAGCATAAAGCTGGATTTATAGATTGACGTTTCTGTTCTGTTTCCGTTTGCCGTTTGACGTTTTTAGTTAGAAAATGAAACAACAAGTTTCCATTTATCAATAATTTATACTTTCTTTTTTAATGGGGTCAATTATTGGCTCCCCTAATTATTTTAGAGAAAAATTCTATTGAAGTTTATTAAAGAGCATGCAAATCTACGTACATGGTAAAAACGTTAGATTTTCGGTTAATCCGTTTACTAGTTAGATGCTAATATATTTTTAAAAATTGTTACATTATTATCGCCTCATATTTATGAACAACAATAAAAATACCAGTTAGCGTGACATTACGTTGTCATTTTAAAATTTAGTGATTTATTATTATCAAAAATCGTACAGTGAAAAGATTAAAGTTGTATTTATACAAACGAATTAAGTTAAGTTAAACTAAACTAGAGTAACAAATTTCAAAAACTTATGAAATTTATAATATTTACATGCTTTAATAAACTATTAATATTATTACAATAATTAATATGTTGGAAATTAACTTAAGGTTTAAGAAAATTTTCAAATATTTCTCCAGTGACTGCTAGACAATAACCCAGACGTTCATAAAATTGTATTCTTACATTTGCTGAAATAGCATTTTTTAACTCATCTAGATTAGAGTAATTTTTATCCTTGTATATCAGCTTTTTAAATGGCCCCAGAGGAAGAAAGAGATTTAAATAAGTGCCAAGTTTTGTACACAAGCCAAATATTTGGATCTGCGTGTCAGTAATGAGCCCTTGAACCTTGCTGATACTGCCAGAAATTTGGGGGTGATGTTTGATAACAAGCTGAGATTTACTCAACACATATCCTACCTAAGCAAAAAATCATATATGGCATTAAAGATATTGTATGAAAATAAGCATATTCTTAATTACAAAGTCAGAAAAAAACTATGTGAATCATATGTAATTTCAGTACTATCTTATTGTGGCACTTGGTACTATCCTTGTCTAACACAAGATGATAAACAACGGCTACAAAAGATGCAAAACAATTGTTGTCGCTTTATTTTTAATTTAAAAAAATATGATTGTATATCTGACAAAATTAATCAACTATAAATGGGTTAAACATGAATAATTTATTCAAAAACCAGCTGCTTTATTGTGTCTGCAGTCTAAACAACCAAGAACTTATGTTTTGTGGCTTTATGTTAAATTACTCGGAACGCTGACGGTTAACCATTCTTTGTTTCCTTTCGGTTGTTATACAATAAAACATAATATTTTTATACTCTTTTTTTCTGAAATTTTAATGCCTTGTTTTGAAAAGTGTTTGGTTCTAGCCAAGACACAAATTAAAAATTGGCAATTTCTGCAAATATTTTTTGCCAATATGTATCTAGATACCCATTAGTATAAGCTGATTAACTATGTATGTTGCAACATTGTCGTATTTCATAATCTGAATCGCGGATATTTATTTTTCCTGGAGTCAGTGGCGTTACCAAAAGGCTGAGTAGGCTGAAGCCTATGGCGGCGTTTTTAGGGGGCCGGAAGAAGTGTTTTAGGGGGCAGCAGATTTTGTACTTTTGTGGATTTCGAATTTAATTTTGTACGTAGAATTGAAAGAAATGAAAATGAGGACTTAATTTTCAAGGAAAAAAGATAAACATAGGGGCGGCGAAAAGAAATAGCCTACGGGCGACAAATATGTAAATGCGCCTCTGCCTGGAGTAGTAGTCTGTTCTTAAAAAGACAAAAATGCAGCTTAGTTCAACATACATATTTTTTCACATACCTAATACAACGGTTTATTATTTGTTTGAGAATATGGGCCCTAAAACATTTTGATTGGTTTTTCAATCATTTAGCACGATATACAGGATAGTAAAAATGTGGGCGGCAGGAGTATTATAAAGGTACGCGCACATATGTCGGCATCGGACGGACGGACGGTACGGGTCGGAAAAAATAGTTTTGGTAAAATTAAACAATACACACGCCCATGCGAGTCATTGGAAAACCATGGGTAAATATTAAAAGTTAGCGCCTTTTAACCCATGGTATAAATCAAATAACTCGAGTTCTGACCTGTATCGCACATATGAAATGGTAATGACCGGATTTTAATTCAAGTTGCTATATTCTCGCGGGATTTTTTAAATCCGGTGCAAATTGCCCTCACATAGGTGCACTGCTTCATTTAGTTTCATTAAAACCATTTTTTCCTATCCGTACCGTCCGTCCGATGCCGACGTATGTGTGCGTACCTTAAAGTAATTTTAGAAGCAGGGTACCTAAATATTCCTATGCGTTGTGCACTGACATTAAAAAGGACGAATATACGCAAAATATATTTTTTTAGAAAAATATATTGGATATACGAAAAATATATATTTTGTCTTAAAAAAAGCTAAAAGAATATCATTAGATCTACATATATAATATGATATACACATATGTTATTATTGTTTTTTATATTTTGTCAGAAATAGTTTTAGGAAGAATTGACTTCTTAGGAAATTTAGATAACAATAAAAATGGTGTGCGAAATCGGATAGAGGAAGATATGTTCATACTGATTTGGCAAATTCATTTATAGAACAAAATATTATTCAAAATCTTGGGTTTCGTTCCTGAATTAGTTTATACCCAAGGCCAAAGTAGCCCCATCTGGCGAGACCTTAAAATAATATTTTTTAATAATATTATAGGGATGGGTAAACAAATTTTATAACGACGGAAATTTGTAGAATTAGGGATTATTATCAAAAGTGTCACATACTGGGTGGCGCGGTAATTTCGTTTCATATAAAACCTACTTAATGCCTGTGCACAAGTCTCGTATGATGCCTTCTCTCTGGAGAAGAGTCCTCTCCTATTACGCTTCCCCTTCTCCAAATATTTTCATCAGTGACCATTGACAACTTTCTACCGCCGTCCACGACCGACAGTCTTCGGCTAATATCGCTTGTCATGGATAATTTCCTAGAATTTCGACGAGTACTAAATCCGCCTCCTCCTCCTCCAACTGCACGCTCGTTGGATGGAAAAGAGGCTGGAAACGAGCATCTACGGTGGAGAGGCGATGGTTTGAAGCCTGTAAAATATATGCATGTAGGAAGGTAATCTGAACATAAAAAAATACTTATGTGAATAATGCAACAGTAGTAAATATTGAACCATATGGATTTCCTTTTTATTTTTGGTTTAAATTTAATCATAATAAAAATCTCTGCATACACTGAAACTCAAAAACACTGATCAAAATTTAAACAAATTATAGCAAATAGATAGGTGCAAATTAACGAACATGACATAAGCGAAAACTACCTTCATTTTTGAACTTATAGTGGGCGGGTAGAATTCCGCCTACCGGGGTACGTGTTTCCTGTATTCGTTTCCTTACTGTGGTGCTCCAGTATACTTTCCCTCCTCACTAGTTCTCTCCGATAGTATTTTAGGACAGTTAGATCTGCCAAGGAGCATTTTCTTAATTTTCGAACAATATTAGAACAGCGCAGTGTTTCAAAACGTTAAAAATATTTCTGTGCAAAATAATAAAAGCAAGTGGCTAAAGTGTTTTTTAATAAAAGAGAACACTAGTTAGAAAAGTAGACGTACTACACTCACAAGTAAACAAAATCACCCATCACCTGCGTCCCTAACTACCTTAGTCGAGCCGCAGCTGTGGGCGGGTAGAATTCCGCCTACGGAGGTGCATGTTCCCTGTATTCGTTTCCTGACTGTGGTGCTCCAGTATACTTTCCCTTCCCACTAGTTCTTTCCGATAGTGTTTTAGGACAGTTAGATCTGCTAAGGAGCATTTTCTTAATTTGCGAATAATATTAGAACAGCGCAGTGTTTCAAAACGTTAAAAAATATTTCTGTGCAAAATAAATAAAAGTAAGTGGCTAAAGTATTTTTTAATAAAAAGAATATAGGTTAGAAAAGTAGCCGTACTACACTCACAAGTCAACAAAATCACCCATCACCTGCGTCCCTAATTACCTTGAGTCGAGCCGCAGCTGTGGGCGGGTAGAATTCCGCCTACCGGGGTGCGTGTTCCCTGTATTCGTTTTGTCACTGTGGTGCTCCAATATACTTTCCCTCCTCACTAGTTGTTTCCGATGGTGTTTTAGCACAGTTAGATCTGCTATGCAGCATTTTTTTAATGTGCGAACAATATTAGAATAGCGCAAAACGTTACAAAACGTTAAAAATATGCTTGTGCAAAATAAATAAAAGCAAGTGGCTAAAGTGTTTTTTAATAAAAGAGAACACTAGTTAGAAAAGTAGACATACTACACTCACAAGTAAACAAAAATCACCCATCACCTGCGTCCCTAACTACCTTAGTCGAGCCGCAGCTGTGGGCGGGTAGAATTCCGCCTACCCGGGTGCGTGTTCCATGTATTCGTTTCCTCACTGTGGTGCTCCAGGATACTTCCCCTCCTCACTAATTCTTTCCGATGCTGTTTTAGGACAGTTAGATCTGCTAAGGAGCATTTTCTTAATTTGCGAATAATATTAGAACAGCGCAGTGTTTCAAAACGTTAAAAAATATTTCTGTGCAAAACAAATAAAAGTAAGTGGCTAAAGTACTTTTTAATAAAAAGAATATAAGTTAGAAAAGTAGCCGTACTACACTCACAAGTCAACAAAAATCACCCATCACCTGCGTCCCTAACTAGCTTAGTCGAGCCGCAGCTGTGGGCGGGTAGAATTCCGCCTACCGGGGTGCGTGTTCCCTGTATTCGTTTTGTCACTGTGGTGCTCCAATATACTTTCCCTCCTCACTAGTTATTTCCGATGGTGTTTTAGCACAGTTAGATCTGCTAAGCAGCATTTTTTTAATGTGCGAACAATATTAGAATAGTGCAAAACGTTACAAAACGTTAAAAATATTTCTGTGCAAAATAAATAAAAGCAAGTGGATAAAGTGTTTTTAATAAAAGAAAACACTAGTTAGAAAAGTAGACGTACTACACTCACAAGTAAACAAAAATCACCCATCACCTGCGTCCCTAACTACCTTAGTCGAGCCGCAGCTGTGGGCGGGTAGAATTCCGCCTACCCGGGTGCGTGTTCCCTGTATTGGTTTCCTCACTGTGGTGCTCCAGGATACTTTCCCTCCTCACTAGTTCTTTCCGATGGTGTTTTAGGACAGTTAGATCTGCTAAGGAGCATTTTCTATTAAGTGGTTGTTTGACTCCTTTTTGCCATTCTCTGGAGAGGGGAAACTTTGGCTCGGTAGAATTCTAGGATAGCTGCGCCTAGCGATGTAAGGAGGAGTGCAGCGATGATGCAGTTGACGATTATGTCTGAAATCAAATATTATAATTTATTTTTATTGATAAATCGACAAAAAATAACAATTATCAAATAACGTATGGGACATAAGTTTTGAAAAAAGTTTGTCTAGAATTCGAACGCCAAGCTTTATACCTAAAGATGTTTAACAAAACTGCTTCATTTTATTACATAACCCCCATCCTGTGCTGCCAGAACGGGGGTAAATCGTACCCTTTCCCTAGTATCGCACTCGCATCTCACACAACGTTGCGATTGGTCCCGAAGCATGTCGGCTGGTAAATCGAGGAGTACCCATATAACATTTTTGCCGGCGTTGTACATTTAATTTACTGGCATTGCCAACACTCTTTAATGGCAAGGCATTGGCAAAATGGTATCAAAAAGACGCGAAAGTGGGCAATTGGCCGTTATTAGGCCACGTGTTGCAGATAAAGTGATGGCATCCGTCATTAATAAGTTATTGGCAAAAAATGCGTTTAAGATGATGGCATCCATCATTAATAAGTTATTGGCAAAAAGATAACAAAAAGACACGAAAGTGGGCAAATGCAGATACTCCCAAGCAGCAAGCTGACGTCTTATTGACGAAAATTGTCGCATATACTTTTTTTAATAGCTAAAATGATGCGATATTTTATTTGAAAATTAAAACTCCTTACTGCATGCAATTTCCTTGCAATGCAAAGTACCATCTCTCGGAACACTGTCCAACTTGGAGATGCAGATTTTTACACTAGCCGAAGATATTTCTTTCAAAGCTAAGTGAGATCACCTACCGCAGACCGCTCTCGGATTATTCTTGTCTAATGGGTACGGTTTAGACGATAAAAAGCGAAGATATTGCAGAAACGTAGTAGTTTATTGTCCATTACGCCATCTATCGATATGTCAAAAAACTATTAAATATATATAATATTTTTTATTAACACGTCTTTAAAACTTTTAATAAAGTTTTAAACAAAATGTTTACAGCTCCTAACAGTCTACTTGAATATCTTGCCTTCTCGACTAGCCATCACCAATTAGTCACACAACACACACTTATTAGGTAATGAATACATTTAATTATGTCTATTAAAAACTCTTTTCTTTAAAAAAGAAACTAAAAAGCTAGAAAACCACGTAGAAAACAAATGCACAAAGCGGTCACCTTCGGTCGAAATTAACGTAGCTAATTTTACCATCATTTTATTTTTATTCGCTCCAAAATACATAATAAACATTTTGTTTGACCTAATTTTTATTTGCATGATTTTTAACAATAAAATGTTATGAAAAGGCCATTTCCTTTAAACTATGTAAAAACATAAAATAATGTTGTTTAGCTGCGATTATAAATAAAACAGATAAAAAAATTGCTTTAATGTTAGTTAAATACCAATGTTAATAATATGGTTTAAAAAGTATGAATATGCGTTGAAGGTTTGCCTTCAAAAATTCAATATTTATTTGCCTGCAACAAAAACGCGTGCTTTATTTAATCAGGATTGGTATGCCGCCATTTTTGTATGCTTGCCGGCAATTCGCCTGCATGTAAAATTTATTGGCAATTAAGTGTTTATTTAGGGTTGACTTTTTAATGCGTATAAGATGTTGGCATAATATTGCCACCAATTGCCAATGCTTTACCATCAATGCCAATATGAAAAATGTACATTGCCGGCAAATAGTGTTTGCTGGGTATAGTAACAACATTTTAAAAGCGCAAATTCGGTGCCCTTTGAAAATAATACAAAAAACATAAAAAAGGCCGCTTGCAATCGGACTATTTTATACAAAGGCGCCGCTATCTTTTACAGCGACGCGCCGGTATACTATGGGATAGAAATCCATTATTTTGGCCAAAAAGCAACTTTGAAATTTTAGTGGCTCATGCTGTGTATTTCAAAGTAGATACTCCAAACTACATGTACGCAAAATTATAAAAGGATATGACGACTTCTATTGGGGTAATAAGAAACTTGAAAATGTATTTTAAGTAAACATAAATATACAACATTTAATCTACTTAGTTTATTATTAGCCTTGTTTACTAAAAAAGTAAAAGTGTTTAAATAATAAGAGCTATTGTTGTGTTTCCGATGCAGTCTCGCGAAGTCTCGCTACTGTTGTCAAAGATTTTTTTACCTTTTTCTTTATCAGTTTTTGTACTTACAATTGCCTTTCTACTTTTCGCTACTTCTGAGTGTAAGGACAGATACAAGATTTTTTTAGAATTTACAAGGTTTTCAAAGCATTCTAATGAAAGATATGGATCCTACAGAATCTACCCAACAAAACAGTGTTTTTATTTATTTTATACGTTAAAAAATAAAAAAAGTTGGGAAGATGTACCTATCTCTATTACGCTTCTAAGAATAATTTAAAAATTATTTTTCAGATTTGGATGGTCATATTTCCGAAACTAATTGAGATAGACACATCAAATGTAGTATTTTTTTGGAGGTGATATAATATTCAGGGTATTCCATTTAAAAATATCATACCTATTGTCATACCCTGTATATCATATGAAATAATAATCATCGGACTACTGATTAGAATACTACCGAATTAACCAAACAAGCTGACATTTTAGTTTATTTTGTACAATAAAAAATAATAATGTTAAGGGGGTGTAAATTTATAATAACATATAATAAGTTTTAGGTTTCTAAAAAGCATTTGTAATAATTTATAATATTTTTCCAGTAAAAAGCACCCCATTTTAAGTTAGATTGGTAAGTTTCAGAATTTTGTCCAAAAAAATTAATTTCTATCCCATAGTGCGATGACCAGCTGCATCAACCGGCATATCATAAAAGAAATATAGCAAAGGCGGCCGCGAAGTCAAGCATGCCGATTTATTTGCTTTAAACTTTTTTGTGATTTTTGTTTCTTATTAAAGAGCACCGAATTTACATTTTTAAACTGTTCCTTCTATACTTGCTTTCATGTCACATACAACTTGTGTGTTGTCTATCCTTTTCTATACTGTGGTTAAGTCTCCGCGTAGAAATAATTTTGACACTGTGTGGGATGCGGGCGCGATGATAGAGAAGGGGTACGGTTATGACAATATTTTGGCCTGAGCTTTTTAAAGACTCGTAAGTAAAGATGGGTCCACATTTAATTCATTCTGAAAGCGATGCCGCAAAGTACACAAAAATGATAAAGTAAAGAAACCCTTTTGTGAACAATGATTTATTGCAGCAAAAATATTCAACCCGATGAGTTTCTAGTACCACGCCACGTGCCACCGGTTTTTAGTAGTACAGAGGCGAAATAGGAGAATGTTTTTTAAGTACGTGATACGTGTTTTAGCAATGTTTTTTTATTATTTATTTAAAAATATGTAATCAGGCTCTGTCCGAGGCTATGAGCATTCGAAAAGGTTTGTTTACTTTATCATTTTTTATGTACTTTGCGGTATTGCTTTCAGAATGAATTAAATGTGGACCCATCTATACTTAAAATTATAGTGCCTAAGCCAGCCATGAATTTGACTTGATGATAAGAACCCTTTTAAAACCTTTTAGAGGGGTTCCTTTTGATGAGTCAATCACGAATAATTATACCACCATGGAAGGGGCACTTTAATCCAGCCTGTCAGTGTCAAATATTTCGGATGTCGGACTGGGCGCCGCGTCACTTTTTTGTCGAACAAGTTTACCACAATGTTTATATACAATTTTTAAACATTGTGCCAAAAATGGTAAGGCGTTTTTGCTTAGTAGGCTGTGGAAAAATAAAGAATGACCTATTTTACCTTCACAGGTAGTGATGTATTTAATTTTCTTTAATTTTATACTTGCATTTCTTAATTTTAGTGTTTAATGTAGTTGATGAGAGAAAATTTTAAATTTTTCACACATTTTAAATGGAGACAGCCCTATTTTATTTTATTTTTAAATTTAACGCTAAAATCTTCTTTCAACAACATATTGTTTATTTTTAAAATGCCGGCCATATATTATTCGAATAACTGAATTTGTAAACTGACCCATAAATTCTCTGGCCCATTGTCGGACCGGACAGATGCCCGGTGGGCCAACGCCTTGGGGGCCACTCACGGAAGTAAAGCGGGGGAAAATCCAAAGTAATAAAAATATTTTTAAATAATTTTTTCCATTGCAAAAATGATTTTTTAAATACTAGGTATAATATTTAACAATTGTACAAGGTGTCCCCAAATTCGATTCGGTAGCTATTGGGCTTTTAAAAACCGTATGAGATACAAATAAGGGCAAAGTTTATTTAGGATCTCTTTAATGTAACATTATTAGATATTAAAAAATCTGGAAACTTATGAACGTAACTGAAAAAAAATGTCGTTCGTTTTTTATTTTGTTAGCAGCTTATTTAAAACAATATTAAAAAGCTAAAAGCACTTTCTGATAGCAACTTTTTCAGCTCTACATATTGTTCCGAATCACCTCGTATAAAACAAGTGCCTTCGTTTTTATACCTTTATTAACAATGTAACGTAACTATGGTTACAATAACGGCAAAATCTTTAATTGTCAATGTCTCGAAGTTTACTGCACAAAAGTCGAATCTATACTAACTGATCGGAGGTTTCCCGTCGCCGTTTTATAGTATGGTGGAAGAGTAAAGAAGGATCTAGAATCTTGGAGAAATATTGCGAAAATTCCATAGTACAGGATGGCATAAAAGTTCTTAATGGATAATTCGGGCTTTTGGAAACCTTCGAAAGTGATGAAAGTACTTGGAAAAATTAAGGTAAATTATCACAAATTTTGGTTCTTTACACATATCTCCAAAAGTTTTCGGAATTTCTTAGATTTATGAGAGGTACATTGAAGTGCTCCTAGTTATGCAACTTTGCGCTAATTTAAACAACTTTGTATTTTTTATGTTAGCTGAATCCCAATGGTCACTCTCGAATTTGGGGCACCCTGTACAGGAGGGGCATTTTGAAATTTTGTCCCGTGGGTCAAATGGTGCCCAGTGCAACAGTGATTAAATATTTTAAAATAAAGCCCTCTGATAAAGAATTCGCAAATGGCTTAAATTTTGATTTTTCACTTTTAAATGTATCTAAATAAGGCTCTCTGATAAATTTTGTTACTTGTAATGAAATATTAAATATTCCACTGGAAACCCTTTCAGAATGAATAAAATCTGGGCCCGGATTCTTAACTTCTCGATAGGTGACGACTCGGTCGGTATCGAGTTCTCGATATTCCTTTCGAAACCTTTCGGCCTTATTTTCTCATCTGTTTTTACGTAAATAATTAATAGGATAAAGACTTATTTAATAAGGATATGGAACTCGAGAGATATCGACTCGGAATCGAGTTTCAAATAAGTTAAGAATCACCATTCGGTAGCGACTCGATACGTTACGTCTCGAGATAGCGGTTAAGAATCCGCCCGCTGGCCCCAGCTTTACTTACTTTCGGTTTCACTTGATGAGTTATTTTTGACAGCATGGTGGTAGTAAAACTTGGGAATTTTGTGCTTTGCCGGATTCATGACGTCTTCTGGTTTGCAACTATATTTTGAAAATAGCAATTCTCTACAAATGTATCTGATTTCCTCATCTTTTTTAACGGTGGACAAGCTGGCTGCAGTTTTATCACATATTTCACCTAAAATGTGAAATTAAGTTTTATTTTGTGTTAGTTTAGGAAGGCTTGCATCTAAGTATCTACCAAGGTATTTTTGGCGTTTCGAAAGAGAAAATGCAGTTTACTGATACAAAACCTAAATATTTTTTGGCTAAACAAAAAGAAATAGAATTTATGATTTTTTTTTGCTTAGTTTTAGGGGGCCTTCAGGTGGGCTATTAGGAAATTTATTAATGTCCGACCGAAATTTCGGTTTCGGCCAAAAATCAAGTTTCTGCAGCAGTTTCGGTTTCGGTAGAACTTTAAAATTTATAGAGCCTACATTTTATGGCGCCCTTTTATGAGCTGCCAAAAAGCAGTGTTAAAATAGGTTAGATTTTTAAGAAATAGGGGTAAATAGGCCCCTTAATAGAAAGTGGCTGTCCATTTTTTGACCCATTTTGATCAAAAATAATTTGACAACAAATAAAGTTATGAAAATGCGCGATTTTCGCAAACTGTCTTACATTCTTTTAAAGAGCTACGGGCTATTCATATATTAACAAAAGTTATTTAATAAAGTAATTTTTCAATATTGCAACTATTATCTTGTGAGTACCATATGGCTCCATTGCCGTATTTTGTTGTAACCTTTTGTATTTTTTATGGTCAAATAATATATTTACCTGCTGGATAGTCAATGATTTGTAGGTCAATAAATCCGTTTTTTAGAATGCTTAAAAAGTAGTAAAAGTAATTTAGGCTTTTACAGTACTTTAAAATCTCTTAAAAATTTTTGTTTTAAAAACTTAGAAAAAAATGGGGTGGTCCTCTATGTTATCCGATATATCCCCATTAACCTTGTCATAACCGGGGTACAGACGGTCATGCAAAACTGTCACACACAGTTTGTCGGTTGAGTTACTGTACACCCTGTATGTATATAGGTAATTTAATTAAAATTGATGAAAATTTTGATGCCTATTGGTGCCTAAACAGTGAGGTTTATCGACTTTAATAAAAAGTACTTTATTTTTAAGTTTTTGATTGTTATAAAATAGCGCCCCCAGCTTTGCGATATATGTCAAAATAAAAAGTTATGATGTAAATAAATTTTAAGTTTTAGGTAAAGTGTCCTCTGGCGGTATTTAAAAAAGTACTTTTGTCTTAAAATTTTAGAATCAGCAAACCTCGATTTGTGTGCCAAATATCAACTGAATTGGTTAAAAAATAAATGCAATATGGCGAAAAAACTAAAATAAAAATTGAACTTTGACGGCTTGTAACTCGAAAACGAATGACATTGTGAAAAAAAAATATATGAAGCTCTACCCTTATTTTGTCAATTAGAATCACCCCCTTAAGTTTCGTGATCGATTTTTGAATCACCCTTTATAAATCACTCTTTGGGTTATGACTATGACTACATTCATAACAGAGTGTTCATGCTTAAAAAGAATGTATTAAATTAATTTAATCTAAAGGTTTTTAGTTTATTATAAAACATTATACAGACAGTTCCACGCTACTAGAAACATAGGCAGGATGAATTTACTACTGTCCGCTTCGATTAATACACGTATCCGCATGATCAACCGAACGAGATCTCTCAGTTTGTAATAAAAATCATTTCACAATTTTATCGCATAGTTTTTAACAGTGGCGTCTATTCAGGTGTAGGAAGTGAAGTGCCACTTCACTTCAAAAATAAAAATAATAAAACATAAAAAAACATATTACTATTATTAAATTATTTTTTTCATTTCTTTTCCTTATTTGTAAAATTCGCCATGGAAAATCTAGCATATAAATTAACCGCTGGCGCGAGTCGCTTTCCTCCACTTTCGGCAACGCGACATCTCAATCCGCAAGTGAATTGCCAATATAAAACGGACCGAAGTATACACCTCATGTGGGGTTTTGTTTACGCTTTGACGCTTCGTTGCCATGACAACGCTATACTTGCCGGCGGCCAGAATCGCGGGTGGAAGTATCAGGTGTATTGCTTGGTAAATCGCCAGCCTTAAACAGATAATTTTGCGTAGAAAATAAAGGTTTTGGTCATTTTGATGGTTTTCACGTATTATTTCGATTGTTTCCGTTTGAGAATTATTCGCGACAGTGATTTTTCACAGAAAGAAAAAGGACAGTACAGAGCACTTCTCTATGAAATATTAGATCCTGTTTTGATGGAAATGGAAGTAAGATTCAAAGATTGTTACAAACTACAATTTTTTGTCTTGCTGATACTGCAAAGTTTGGTCAGTACAACCAAACTTTTTTCACTGATTATTTTCAAAATTTATTGGAGATATATGCCAAATCATTTCCAAAAATCAGCGGCTCAAAAATAAACTTGGCCTAATATTTGCTGATGAAATATATAGAAATATTTCATTGCAGCAGTTAGTAAAACAAGTTGGCCCAAATAAAGACACTTTTACCGAGGAGTATAAACTTTTTCACAAATTTTAACGATACCGTCGACAAGCGTGTCAGTGAAACGGAGTTTTTCTTGTCTTAAGCGTTAAAAACTTTCCTAAGAAACACTATATCCCAAGATAGATTTTTATCTTTGGCCAATATTTTAATTCAAAAGGAGCTTCTACAGGAACTGATAAAAACTCAACCATTTTATAAAGATATAATTAATAAATTTGCATCAAAAGATAGGATTGATTTGGTGTATAAAATTTAGGTAAGTTTAAATATTAAGACTTTTTACTTAGACTTTTGATAGCTAAGTATTTTCAATTTTGCTAAAATGGTGAATGCGCTTTTGTTCCTTCCTGCACTACACTTGTTTTTAGACCCGCTAGCCGCCACCGGTTTTTAAGAGTTTTGTTTACACTAGGTTTGTTCCAGCAGGCTCTCAGAAATGTTTGCAACAGTTTGGATTCTACGCACGTCAAATTTGCCGTTCCAGCAGTGCCATGTTTGTAACATTACACAATTGTTTGTTGTTCTGGCAGTAGTTTTAAGATGTTGGAAACATGTTGGAAACTGTTTGAAAAGTTTGCAAACTTTCTTCAAACATTACTGACATTTTTAACATAACCTTTCTTGTATTGACGTATAAGCAGTATGCACGCCTTGTTTATTTTTCGTTCCAGCAGAAAACTGTTGCCAACATTTTTGACTAATGTTTGTAACAACTTTTGCTTTTACGATTATTGCCAACATGTTTCCAACATTCTGCTGGAACAAACCTACTTTCTCGAGTCAGACGAATATAAGTCAATTCGCCCAAGTCTTTCCTATGTTTCTACTATACAGTGGACCTGTCTGTATAACAATCTAATATTGGAAATGGTACAATTAAAAGTAAGCCTCTCAAATAATATATTTTATACCTTTGTTACGTTCCTAACTTCTTCCTCATTTAAGGGTTCCCTTGTCTCTTCCATACTTGATCCGTTCTGATCCAGAGAACTATTCGTACTATTCCTTTTATCAGCTTGCTCAAAGAAATCCCAAATCCCCATAAACATTACTCCAAAGGAAATTGCGGCTGTTAGAGATAGAAATATACCAAGCCGCCGTTCGATGTGGGGTTCTGTCATTGTCGGTATAGATAGTTTAAACTTATAACACTTTAATTTATTTTTTTATTTAAATATATGTATCGTGTTAAATGATTTTAGTCACCAAAACTTAAACTGACTATGTTACATTAAAAAAATTGTTCTTGGTAGATTGCTATTTTAATAAAAAAAAATTAGTAATTTATACAGGGAAAAATATTTAGTTTAACACGTTAATACAGGGTATCCCACGGGGAACTGCGGCGATTAATTTCTGGATAATTAGGCCTCGAATTTTTTTTTTAAAATTAGGTAATATTTTAATTAGGCAGCTTTTAAAAAATGACGAAAGATATGAATTAATTAATTAACCTTTGGTACCTGGTACCTGTCAAAGTCACTATAAGTCAAACTTGCATGCGCTGACAAACTTTTAGCTTTTACAAAATGTGGAAGGTCAGCGGAACGGCCTCTTAATCCAGGACAATGTTTAAAAATTGCATGTAAAAAAGTGACGCGTTCGCTCAGTCCGACGCAAGAAACATTTGACATGCTAGGTAGCGCCGCTTCCATATATGGCGATACGAATATTCGTGGTGGAGTCGTCAAGAGGCACCCTCCGAAAAAGGTTTTAAAAATGTCCTAATCATGAAGTCTATTTTATTACTAGCCCAGAGACTATTTATTTATTTAATTTTTGCAGGCACATTAACATAATTTTTTTAAGTTTTTGCTTTTTTATTAAAATAAGTTTAATATTATCTTTATAATTAAATAAACGCTGACGAGAAGCAACGGGGACTCTGAATTTATAAGAAATAAACATTCTTTTGAAACGTAATTATTTACTTAGACAAGCATTTTTAAAACATCAGTTAAACTGATTTATTTCATTTTCTGGCTGCAGTCCAGAAAAATACAAATAGACACAAAAAACTACAATATAAAAGAGTTATTGATATATTGTATATTTTTCTGTCGGGCCTTGTTTTATTATAAAAACAGCTAAAATGTCAATATTTAGGATTTAGTAATAACGTATACAGGGCGTTTCGTAATTGCGGTAACAAAATTTATGGGTGTATTCCTGAGCCAATTTTAATAAAAAAATATAGAGACATAGCTCTGAAAATGCTTTGTTTCTGAGATACATGGCTTTAAAATTTAATAATCGCCTTTTAATAATATCTTAAATATGCCTTTTCAGATTACAAAAAAAAAATGAAGCTGTGGTGTTTGTTGTGATAGAAGGTTAATTTAGCTCTAAAATAAATTTACCAGTGGAGGTGTGGGACGCATTTAAGCTAATAATATTGACAAGAAAATGTACGTCATGACTTTCCTTGGCACTTTTTTATTTTTTCCAGATGATGTTTCTTATTAGAAATTATATAACAACAACAAAAATGAATACTTAATTAAATAGAGTTTATATCTAGTTTAAAAAACTTTACTTTCTTTTATAAAATTGGCTCAGGAATACACCTTTAAATTTTCTTACAGCAATAAGAAACACCCTGTATAGAAAGTTTTTAAAAAACTGAAATTAAAAACTCAATTTTATTGTTTTTAAAATTGCTGTAAAAAAAAATAGGAATTATTGATTTATCACTCTATATACGAGATACGGGGCTAGTGCACCCCTACCGACCCCTAACACTTTTTTCCACTATGTTTCGACTTTGAACCGCCATCACCATTATTTTTTTGAATTAGTGGTCGAAAGTTGTAGTTTTGAATTTATTAAACTTTGATTTAGAAAATTCATCATTTTCTAGGTATTAGTTATTTAAAAATAACGACCGTGGTGGCACTACCGCGTTGTCTAAAAAGGTGCTGTGAAATGCAAAAAAACTGCATGTTTCAGTGCTTGGATAACGTTGACGAAACTCGACAATAATGGGTTAAACATCCAGTTACCCGGCACTCACAGTACACTAGTATTTAGGCGTAAGCCTTCGTGAGATGTCATAGAGATAAAAAAGAAGTATTTTTCTAATAAAAATATCGATTCTACACAGAGCTTTAAAAAATCTTCGTAGAAGTCAAATGTGTTTACCAGTTTCATTGTGGTTTATTGATCAATAAAAAATATAGATATTATTTACCAAGAAAACCATAAGAAAACTAAATGCAAAATAAAAAGGGTACAGCACAGTGAATAATTATTAAGGTTAGGTTAACTATTATTCGGCAGTTTTTATAACTTTTTATAAGCATAGCCGCCGGACGGCGTTATCTACCCATAAAATAAGTAAAAACTGCCAGTAATAACAAATTAATTAACATTTTCGGCGGTTTTCATATACGTAAATAGAGAAAACCGCCAGACGGCGATTTTCTTCTTATAATTGAGCAGTGCCGCCGGCGGTCGTTTAGCCAGTGCCTTTTCAAAAAGGTAATTAAAGGGTTTTTAATACAGGGTATCGCTTAACCGCTTCTTTCATTTAATTTTAGGGGTTGCTGTCACCGCCTCTAGAAAGTTCAACAATTTGATTGAAAACAAGCATATAGAGTGAAACCACAAATTATCAGAATACCCAGATGCGAAACTAAGCGTGCTCGTTGAAATCTTTCACCACTATGGTCCCTCCCACTGCGTGGTGGATTTACACCCCACGATTTAGTACGTGACCCAATGCTCATCTAGGTATCAGTTAGTCCCATATTTTTGTTGGTATAGAACGTGAGCATAAGTTAGTTAATTGTGTTTAGCTGTTTGTAAACTTTTATTTTTTTATTATTAAAGTGTTAGTATAGTGTCTTCTTATTTTTTTACCGTTTAATATGGGATATAAATGTGTACATTTTACTGAATCTAGAGCGGAAAATCACTTTTAGATTCCCAAAGGACCACTTAAGGTAAATGTAAATGTGATATTTTGTTATATAATAAAGTTATTTTTAATTAGTCCGTACATGTTGATGTGCAGGCTATAGATAATATCGGGCACATTAATGTTTACGTAGCCATAATATTTTTTAATATAAAAATAAATTAAATGATTTTTCTTAATGAAGTAAGTTTTATTTACAAAAAAATGTATGTGGATAATTATTTGGATGGTTTTTCTATAATGAAAATATATTTTTTAGCGCAAAGGTCTGGCTTAAGTCTGCCGGAGGGAAGGATTTTTGGAAAAAATCTGATGAATTATAAATTGTGCGGAGATCATTTTAAAATATATTTATTTCTATCTCGTCATCCGCAATAAAACGTCTATTTAACACTACCGTGCCGACAATATTTTTCAAGCCATTAT
Source organism: Listronotus bonariensis (assembly GCA_014170235.1). Taxonomy (NCBI): domain Eukaryota; kingdom Metazoa; phylum Arthropoda; class Insecta; order Coleoptera; family Curculionidae; genus Listronotus; species Listronotus bonariensis. Next base: position 35,371 of record JACEGR010004887.1, read on the forward strand.
ATCATCAAGAAATACGGACAATTCTAAGAACCTTACAAAAAAACAATATTTTATCAGGTAAATATAAAATAAATCTTAAAAAATTATTTTTTTTTAAAGCTATTTAACATTAATACAAAGTTTTTACAAAATACTTAGACATGTTTATAAAGTTATTGATATTAATCAGTAAGCGCCTAAAGAAAAGAAAATATTTTTTTATTTATAGCTACACTGCCATTTTAAAGGCTATATTTTAAATAAAAAAATTAGGTGTTTTCTCAGTATTTAAAAAAATAACATACTCCTATTACTATGGCAACATCTACATTGCTTTAAAATATTGCGTCGGGGTTTCTTTAGAAATTTTTGTTACTCTGCTTTCAATTATTTTGTTTTAATCCCCAGTTACACAAAACTTTTTAATAAACAATTAAGCTAGTAAAACGGAATACGAATACCTTTATAAAGCAGTTTTTAGACAACGTTTTTTTTTGTTAAACATTCTAAACACCATTAGTTTAATCGTTTGTTAAAATCTTTGGTGCAACCAGGTATAGACATTTTATTACAAATTGATCTAAAACATCTACTAACAATATTTTACCCTTCAAAACATAGGTAAATTTTTTAAATTGTAATAATATTTAATAAAGAAATATTTAAATTTTCAATTAGTGTATTATTCTTTTGTCCCGTTTTCCCCACATAAAAAAAGCTGCATAATTAATTACTATAAAAGTCTATCTCTCCTTTGCACCTTGGTGCGGTTTAACCTTTTACAAATTAAAAATATTACGATCCATGCATTGGTGCAGATTTTCCACTTATTCTTTCTCAAGGTCATAGAAACAAGTAAGCGTATTATGCCGCACTTTCGCATCTCGGTATTCTGATAATTTATGGTGAAACTAAGTTTTCATGTTTATACATTTTTCCAAATTTCATTTTATATAAAGGGTGGTATATTGTTAAACACTGTTTACACACCCTGTAATAACGATGTTATTTAATGAAAATTATTTTTATTTTTTACTTTATTTACTCTTAACAAATCCACACACTATTTTTTTTTAATGTTCACGAAACCGACAAAAATAAATATTACGAAACTAAACGAATGTTGATTTCCTCGTGTTTTGACACCTACATCTAAACTGAATCAGACTGGATAACGTTTCTAGGTTGGCGGTGGAAAATCAATATCCTACGAAGGTCCTGCGAAGTTTTCGGGATGGGAAAAAGGATAATTTTTAAGGGAATGTTAAATTGGGGAACTAGAATAACCTTCTAAATGCCACGGTAACGCAAGCGATTTGAGTGGTTATCTGAATAATTGAAAATAGTTTATTATTGAAGATATATTTTATTTATTAGATATCAAATCAAATATTTATTATAATCCTTATTAAAATAGTAATTTATGTAACAAGTGCATAAAGTGATATTTGTTTTACTAATGGGAAATTCGACAGCGAGAGCCATTAGGCGAGTACGGCAATCCCATGAGTAAAATAAATAATAGTAAAAAACTAAAAAAGACTCTTTTATATACAACCGAACTCAAAATTAGAAAATAATTTTTCATTATAAAGAGTTTGTCACTTCAGAGTAAAAGCGTTTGGAGCATTTTACTATTTTTTCATAACTTTTCCCTCATAGATATTTGCAAATAGAATAATTATAACATTTGATATATTAAGCACCCCACGCTTTTATTCTGAAGTGACAAACTCTTTGTAATGAAAAATTATTTTCTAATTTTTAGTTCGGTTGCATATAAAAGCGTGTTTTTTAGTTTTTTTCAACTATTATTTATTTTTCATTTTTAGTTCGATATATCAATTAGTTTTTAAAAATAAATGCTCCAGTTTATTCACTAAAAATTCCTTCGTCATTTTGTCAAGAGACACAGAGGATCTGTAAAGGAATTTATTTATCCTGGCGGTCCTAATCAGGATAACGGGATACTGTTTTTAAATTATTGCATTGTCATCGGTCCTTGATATGTGTGCAAAGTTTCAAAAGAAATTGAATCGCTGGAAGTTGGTAAAAATTAGGCTCAAAGATTCCGTTACATAGATTGATAGATAGATAGATAGATAGTTACAACCCAAGCTAATAAAAGCGTGTTAAAAAGACACCTTATGTATGTGTTACATACTATATTTTATCGTCGGCGAAACTATGAATGGAATTAGTTGTGGACGAAGAAGGTCGTTGATGTGAAGAAGAAACAATATTGGTGCCAGAACTGAGCTCTGAGGGACTCCAGCATTTACTTGGTGAAAGCTTGAAGAATGGCCGTCCACAATAACTGATATACGTCGATCAGATAGATAACTAGAGAGCCAAGTACAGAGTTTAGTTGAAAGACCATAGGAGGAAGTTTATTAAGAAGTGCGGCAGCCAGACCTGGTCAAAAGCTTTGGATATATCAAGAGCAACGATCTGGGACTCACCTAGAAACTCAAGACTTATTCAAACAGTGTGATACGAAGGAAAGAAGATCTGCTGTAGATCTTTTGTGGCGAAATCCCTACTGCCTGTCATGCAAAATTTTGTGTTTTTCTAAGTACTTAAGAATTTGTGAATTAATTAATTTTTCCATTACTTTACAAAGAACTGGGAAAATTGAAATTGGTCTATAATTAGATGAAAGGGATTTAGATCCTTTCCTGGGAATAGGTTGAACACGTGCAGCTTTCCAGCTCTCCGGAAAGATACCTGTGTCGTAAGAAATTCGAAAGAGCCGAGTTAAGATTGGTGCAAGTTAGGGAGCACATTTTTAAAAACGATTGCTGGTATGCCATCCAGCCTAGACGATTTCTTGGTGTTAAGGGAAGAAAGGATACGCTTAATGTGTTTTACTTGAGTGTGATACATGAACTAAAAGAAATAATAACAAAATCAAAGGTAACTTGATCGTTTGGTTCAGTTGATGTCGCGTTTACTGCTACATTGGATAAATAGATATTTAAGTTTATTGTAGTAGGCATTGAAACAAAACACTGATACAAAGAGTGGAAGAAAGCTTCGAAGTGTTAAAAACGTTACTTTTTTTAACATTTTATCTAGTGTACTAGAATGGAGTACTTTAACTTCATGTTAACGATTTAAAAAACAACATTTTTTTAACATTCGTGGAAAAATTTATTTTGTTTTAATTAGGTACGCTTTTGTTACTGAGTTATCAGTTAAATTATAACCTAAAATTTAAAAAAATACTATAGTTAGAAATGATATTTTTGGTATATGTATGGCTGGTGGAATTAAACATACACCCATGTTTGACAAAAATTTACAAATCTACTAAGGGGTGATCGGGGGTCGGGTGTCCGGCGACAGCGGTGTTTTGGGCAACGGCACACGGTGTTCTGCTCGGGGATGCGGACCGAGCAACAACCATCCAAGTTATGGAATGAATGGTGTGTGAATGAGAAGGAGTAGGGTCAAGGTACAATAAGCCTTCAGGCTGCAGTGCACCACCTAGGGGGCGGTCGTCGGACCTGGGTGGGATGACCCCGAAAGGGTGAAAAAAAAAAAGGTGATTTACACATACGACAATTATGCTAAAAATTAATGCTATAATTGTAACAAAACTTTTTTATTAAACGCCATATTAGTAGTATTTATTGTTGTTGGTGCATAATTACATAAAAAATTATAAAACCTAATTAAAAAAAAGTTACAGCATGATTTTTTTATGTTTTAAAAATATATATCTTTTTTTTCTTTAAAACTAAACAAGATACGAGAACAAATTAAGGGACACAAAAACTGTATTTTTATTTGCCTAATCTAAAGAAAGCACAAAAAGTTTACACATATTACACAGTCAGTGGCGCGCGGTTTTATTGTTAGAAATATCCCAGCAAACACTATTTGCCGGCAATGTACATTTTTCATATTGGCATTGATGGTAAAGCATTGGCAATAATTGGTGGCAATATTATGACAACATCTTATACGCATTAAAAAGTCAACCCTAAATAAACACTTAATTGCCAATAAATTTTACATGCAGGCGAATTGCCAGCAAGCATACAAAAATGGCGGCATACCAATCCTGATTAAATAAAACACGCGTTTTTGTTGCAGGCAAATAAATATTGGATTTTTGAAGGCAAACCTTCAACGCATATTCATACTTTTTAAACCATATTATTAACATTGGTATTTAACTAACATTAAAGCAATTTTTTTGATCTGTTTTATTTATAATGGCAGCTAACCAACATTATTTTATGTTTTTTTACATAATTTAAAGGAAATGGCCTTTTCATAACATTTTATTGTTAAAAATCATGCAAATAAAAATTAGATCAAACAAAATGTTTATTATGTATTTTGGAGCGAATAAAAATAAAATGATGGTAAAATTAGCTACGGTAATTTCGACCGAAGGTGACCGCTTTGTGCATTTGTTTTCTACGTGGTTTTCTAGCTTTTTAGTTTCTTTTTTAAAGAAAAGAGTTTTTTAATAGACATAATTAAATGTATTCATTACCTAATAAGTGTGTGTTGTGTGATTAATTGGTGATGGCTAGTCGAGAAGGCAAGATATTCAAGTAGACTGTTAGGAGCTGTAAACATTTTGTTTAAAACTTTATTAAAAGTTTTAAAGACGTGTTAATAAAAAATATTATATATATTTAATAGTTTTTTTGACATACCGATAGATGGCGTAATGGACAATAAACTACTACGTTTCTGCAATATCTTCGCTTTTTATCGTCTAAACCGTACCCATTAGACAAAAATAATTCGAGAGCGGTCTGCGGTAGGTGATCTCACTTAGCTTTGAAAGAAATATCTTCGGCTAGTGTAAAAATCTGCATCTCCAAGTTGGACAGTGTTCCGAGAGATAGTAAAATATCGCACCATTTTAGCTTTTAAAAAAGTATATGCGACAATTTTCGTCAATAAGACGTCAGCTTGCTGCTTGGGAGTATCTGCATTTGCCCACTTTCGTGTCTTTTTGTTATCTTTTGCCATTAACTTATTAATGATGGATGCCATCATATTAAACGCATTTTTTTGCCAATAACTTATTAATGACGGATGCCATCACTTTATCAGCAACACGTGGCCTAATAACGGCCAATTGCCCACTTTCGCGTCTTTTGATACCTTTTGGCCAATGCCTTGCCATTAAAGAGTGTTGGCAATGCCAGTAAATTAAATGTACAACGCCGGCAAAAAATGTTATATGGGATACCTTCAGTTGCCGCCCGAGACGCCACTGGACTTAATAAATGTAATTAAATTTATGATAAATTAGCCCCTTAATGCCAATATATTACCACTGCTAAATTAAAACCAAATTGGGTAAAGAATATTTAAGATATTAAAAAAAATCATTTTTGTTTACAAGTTTAACACCCCATATTTTGAGAACGAGGGATTTGCGGCCTTGCGGTTTATATAAACTTTTCTTTTATATTTTCTATAGTAGAATCTGCCTTTAATTTTATTTAACAACACCCTGTGTATAAATTGAGGAGTTGTTAACCAGAGCGGACATTCGCGTATTTTTAATAGCATAAAGCCGGCTGTCCATAAGAGCGGTTTTCCGCTCGCGGATGATAAATTCAGCGTTGTGATTGGTTGGTGCAAATTTAAAATGCTTTTTCCGCCAATCACAACGCTGAATTATCATCCGCGAGCGGAAAACCGCTCTCATGGACAGCCGGCTTAACGCCTAGGGCGGATTCGGAATCGACGCCCGGTAAAGGGCCGACATGCCCACATGAAGACATGCGCAATAAGCAAGACCTTATCAAAACTAAACATAAGGAACAAATTCGTTTGCCAAGGTCAAGGTTGGGGTAAAGTTTACCCCGATTTTGTCGAATCTGAATGCGCCCCTATTTGTCAGGCCCAAAGTAGACTACTACCATCTTATAATAAATTATACAGGATGTTTCAACTTTTTGTATACACGAAATATATTTGCCTCTCTATAACATTTACAGAATGTTGTAAAATAAACTTTAGATTAAAAATGTTCATTCGGATACACTTATTTTATTGACAGTATTAAATAATATGCAAAAACAGAATATTTATTGTTAATTGGCTTTTCTAAAATGAAACACCCTTTATATTTTAACAAATTTTGACTCTATTAAACTCTATATCAAAAATGTATAACGTGTTAGAGGTCAATTATTGCTAGTTTTTAAGATATCTACAGCATGTTGATATTTTTACGGTTAAAAGTTAAGAAAGAAAATAATATTACGGTTCTACTATATTATTTTAAAATAAAGCCGTGTCCTCACTTGGTAACATGTTACAGAAACTTGTTGCTGATACATGTTGAAAAAACAAATAATATGTTGCCTTTTTAAAAACAGATAACATTGTTGGTAACAGTGTTGAGTAGCAAACGGACGTCTTCACTTGCTACTCAACACTGTTATTAACAATGGTATCTAACATGTTTCGAAAATTGTATAAAAAGCAAAAAGTTATTTGTTTTTTAAACATGTATCCGCAACAAGTTGTGTAACATGTTACCAAGTGAGGACACGGCTTAATGCTGTTAGTGTCAGAGTGATAAATAATATAATAACATGTAATTAATTGCCTTTTATTGTTATAACTACTATAGGTTTGTCAGCAACTTAGTTTATTCTAGACACATATTTATTTACATGCCCTAAAAACAGAAATACTTTAAATAAGGGTGGTTTATAAGTTAATTAGGTAAAATATTTAAAATAAACTAAATACCTGACCTCTATTGGTAGTTTTTACAGTGGAAGTATGGATGGTGGAGGGGAGGATAACCATCTGAATGTTTTAAAAAGTGTCCGTCGAAAGGAGCAACTTAAGGTGGCGCCACAGTAGCCAGAGGAGATTCTTTAACCAATGAGCATGAATTATTAGAGTGAGATTCAAAATATAAAAGGACAGATAGATACAAAATAAAAAGGAAAGAAATACCAAAATCCCTCCACTGGCTACTGTGGCGCCATCCCAACGCTACATTCCGATGGCCACTTTTTCAACTTGTCCGCTATAAAAGATGGTTATCCTCCCTCCACCATTCATAAGTGGAAGGTAATTATTTACATGTTTTAAAATTATTTGTCACTTTGACACTAGCAGAATAATTTAAAAATGATAAGAACCGAAATATTCTTCACTTTTAACTGTTAATTAGTTTTGAGTACATCAACATAATGTTGATATCTAAAAAACTAGCAATAATTGACGTATAGTGTGTTTTATATACAGGGTGTTTTATTAAAAAACCTACTTGACAATAAAAATTATGTTTTTGAGACATCTTGTGTATTAACTACAAATATTGTGAATAAAATAGGTGTATCCAAATAAACATTTTTATCAATACCACAAATTATCAGAATATACAGATGCGAAAGTGCGGCAAATTACGCTTACTTGTTTCTATGACCTTGAGAAAGAATAAATGGAACATCTGCACCAACGTATGGATCGTAATATTTTTAATTTGTAAAGGGTTAAACCGCACCAAAGCGCTAAGGAGAGATAGACTTTTATAGTAACTAATTATGCAGCTTTTTTATGTGTGGAAAACGGAACAAAAGAATAATACACAAACTGGGAATTTAAATAATTCTTTATTAAAAAATATTACAAACTAAAAATTTTACCCATTCTTTGAACGGTAAAATATTGTTAGTAGATGTCACGTTTGGATCAACCTGTAATAAAGTATCTATACCTGGTTTCACAAAACATTTTTAAAAACGATTAAACTAATGGGGGTTTAGAATGTTTAACAAAAAGCCATTTAAAAACAATCTTGCCCAAAAAACTGCTTATTAAATTAATTAATGATATTCCGTTTTTTAGCTTAATTGTGTATTAAAAAGTTTAGTGTAACTGGGGATTAAAATGTAACTGAATAATTGAAAGCCGAGTAACACTAAAGAAACCCCGACGCAATCTTTTAAAGAAATGCAGATGTTGCCTTAGTAATAACCAAACCTAACTGATTTGTTTTTTTTTATTTAGAAGTATGTAATTTTTTTAATACTGAAAAAATACCTCATTTTTAAATTTGAAATATAACCTTTTAAATGGCAGTGCGGCTATTAATAAAAAAATATTTTCCTGTGTTTAGGCACATACTGAATAATATCAATAACTTTAGTAACATATCTAAGTAATTTGTAAAAGCTTTGTATTTATGTTAAATAGTCTTAAAATGGTGGTCCTTTGGGAATCTAAAAATGATCCTCCCCGGTGATGGAGGAACAGAATAAATATACACATTTATATCTCATATTAAACGGTAAAAAATTTAACAAGACACTATACTAACACTTTAATAATAAAAACATAAAAGTTCACAAACAACTAAACACAATTAACTAACTTATGCTCACGTTCTATATCAACAAAAGTATGGGACTAACTGACACCTAGATGAGCATTAGGTCACGTACTAAATCGTGGGGTGTATATCCACCACGCAGTAGGAGGGACGATAGTGGTGAGAGATTTCAACGAACACGCTTAGTTTGGCATCTGGGTATTCTGATTATTTGTGTCAATACTTTGAATCTAGTATAGGGGCGAATATATTTCGTGTATAAATAGAGTTGGTACACCCTGTATTAGTCCACACTAATTAATTAGTTTTATACTATTGCTAATACGCGACCTGTGGTTCTCAACGCCTCAAATATATGGAATGATTAATAATATTTTCTTAAAATTTTATAAATAAAACCATAGCAAAAAATAGGTAACTGATATTTTATCAATGCTTAACCAACTGGTTCGTATCACCTCATTTATTTTTATTGTTTAAACATTTACCTTGTCTGGGTGTAAATAGAACTCGTAACCTTTACCGGTTGATAACAAATTTACAGATAAGCCGTGACCTGAGAAGATAACAACTCAGTAGTTGGAAAACTCCGACGGAAATTGTTACCTATATTTGAACTTTTCACCTAAATTTTATGTTTATTTTTAACGCATCGCGTTGGTTAAAATACTTAAAATAAATTCGTACTTCTATATAAAAATAGTTTAAATATTTAATTTATAGTATTTTTATCTATAATATTTGTTATTGTTTTATTTAAATTTTTAACGATTTCTATTGGTGTTTTTGTGAATCATTGGCATTGAGAGAGTGCTGTAATTTTCGAGGTAACTACTATTTGTTTCTTTATTTATAGTTGCCCTGTTATTTTCTAATAAATATGCAGGGTTTTACAGAATGTTGTTTAGAAAATTTAGGGGCAGATTCTCCATAAAAAAATATATAAACATGTTTTCGCATTTTTTTATTCTTAAGATACAGGGAGTTAAACTTTTGAGAAACCAAAAAATTTAGACTTATTGTGGTAAAAATTGTTTGTCTGACTATAAATCTTAGTAGTATTAATTCTGTTGTCACATATAGTTGCTAATAAAAACTTATGGCACCTAATTAAAAAAAAGTTTCCGCAATGCTTCTTGTATGATCTAAAAATACGCAATTAGGTGTTTTTTTCTCTTAAACCTAACAAAATCTAAAAAAATTAGAAGATATAAAAGTTGTATTTTTATTTGCTTAATCTGAAAAGAGACAAAAGAAAAAATCGATTTTTTGGCAAGGTCATTCGGCTAAAGTATGTTAATTGAAGCATGAAGAATTAAGGGTTCCAATTTTACATCTATTTTTAGTTTTTTGCTATCACGTCACAATTTTGTGTAAAAGTCTTTTTTCATAAAAGCTATAATTTTGGATTTTTGTTCCTTTCTTGCATAACTATCCTACTTTATTCTATACAGATCGTACTTGTACACACAAAAACAGTTTGAATTGATAAAAAGAGGAATAAATTAACCAACCTTGGGTTTTTACAAAATCAAAAGCACCCATCGAATAACTTTCCCAATTCATCTTCATGTACCACTAGCTTAACAACAATATCTCATTTCCTGACTCAGTTTTGTTGAAATGATCTTGTTTGACAATTAAAACTCTTCAAATTAAAAAGGTTTAGCTTCTAGGATCTAGATTAAAACAATGGGGTTTGTTAAGTAAAAATACGAGACAAAAGATTTTTTTTTTATAGAAATATAAAGTTGTCATTGTTTTCAAGTAAAGAAAATGTACTACTTTTACTCCCTATAATGAAAGGTCTTATAAAATTTGTTATAATGGTCATGAATAAGAATGGTGAAGGTTTTAATTACTTTATTAACTCAAAATATTTTTGATTCAGTGGTGCAAAAAATTTAAAAATGTATCATTGTAGTCTTGCAAATTTAAAAGCTCATAAAGTCCGTTTAACAGTCGGCAAGTTCTTTCTGCAATTTTGTTGCAGCAACTTTTTTCAACAATAAACTTGCTACAAGTTTATTGGCAGATTCGTTTTACAGTCGGCAATTTGCTTTTTAATATTGCAAAAATAGGGCAAGGTACCAACGTGCAAAAATGTGGAAAATAAAGTTAAAACCTAACCTAGCTATTGACCGGTATTTAGAATAGCTGTCAAAAATAAAAAAATCGAACGAAAAAGAGCCACCGCGGCCACAATTTACCTCATTATTGCTGCCGCTACCTCCTGGGGGATGAAAATTCAAGAAGAAAACAAAAAGGTGATGGTCACTCAACTAGTAACTTTGGGTGGGGTTGGTACCACTAAAATACCCAAATTTTTTCCCAGACTTGCAGTTGCAACTGCAAGAAAAATGGGTCCTACTGGTAAAGTTGCAAGTCGCAATAAAGGTGCAAAATATGCTGCCAAAAATCAGCTGTTCGCGTACTGCGCATGCCTACCACAAGTTTCTTGAAAGTTGCAGAAAGAACTTGCCGACAGTAAAACGGACTTAAAGAAGAATAATTTTAAAATTGACTTGGATTAGTTAAAAAGGCCTTGAAGTGGTTTTCTAGAAAGGTATCACAATTTATTTTATGAAATTAAAACATTAAAACTACAAACAATTTATTTAAAAACTATCATTTTCTTATAATACTCTGAAATAAAACAACGGGCCCCTTAAAATGCATTGTCAAACTTTTCCTTGATTTGCTTTCTTGGTAATCGGATGCAATATTAGATAAACATGGTTAAAGGTTTAATAAAGACATATTGCATAACAGAAAAGCGATAAAACACGAAATGTTAAGAAGCAATACTTGCAGATTTTTGTTGGTTGATTTGATGTACAACCCGAAAGAAAACTACAAAGTAAAATGCAACTAATAACAAGCTTATACACCATTCAATTTATTTTCAGGTCTTGGAATGAACTATGTCTTTTTATTTTTTAGGTGTTAAATTAACGAAATAAAATTAAACCCTAAAATACCTTTATATATATACCAAGTATTCTACTCCCTTTAAAGACAGTTAAAGAAAACATCCTGCTTTTCTATGCTATCCACCACGACTCTCTCCCCAGACCGGTTTCACCTGCCTTACAGGAACTCATCAGTGAGGATGTATCGAGTCGTGGTGAATAGCATAGAAAACAAGCGTCTACTTATTAGACAAGTTTCATTGTCTCGGTAGGATATTAAATCCTGCCGTTGATGCCCTACTGAAATCGCATTCAGTAAATACGAGCATCAATTATTGTAGCGGGGTGGCTATATATGTTATGAAGCACAAGAAAAATTCCCTACTGTCTTGGCGTATTATACAAAGTATTCTACTCCCTTTAAAGACAGTCAAAAGAAAACATCCTGCTTTTCTATGCTATCCACCAAGACTCTCTCCCCAGACCGGTTTCGCCTGCCTTACAGGAACTCATCAGTGAGGCTGTATCGAGTCGTGGTGAATAGCATAGAAAACAAGCGTCTACTTATTAGACAAGTTTCATTGTCTAGCGGTAAGATATTAAATTGTCTAGCGGTAGGATATTAAATCCTAACTGGTGTCAGATGATTGACAATCAAACGACCAACGGATGTAATATAAATATATATATATATATATATATATATATATATATATATATATATATATATATATATATATATATATAATATATATATGTTAAAGCAAAAGGAAAATTCCCTACTGTCTCGGTGTATAATACAAAATATTTTACTCCCTTTAAAGACAGTTAAAAGAATACGTCCTGCTTTTCTATGCTATCCACCACGACTCGATACAGCCTCACTGAGGAGTTCCTGTAAGGCAGGCGAAACCGGTCTGGGGAGAGAGTCGTGGTGGATAGCATAGAAAAGCAGGACGTATTCTTTAACTGTCTTTAAAGGGAGTAAAATATTTTGTATTATACACCGAGACAGTAGGGAATTTTTCCTTTTGCTTTAACATACATAGCCACCCTGCTACAATTGATGCCCGTATTTACTGAATGCGATTTCAGTAGGGCATCAACGGCAGGATTTAATATCCTACCGTAGACAATGAAACTTGTCTAATAAGTAGACGCTTGTTTTCTATGCTATTCACCACGACTCGATACAGCCTCACTGATGAGTTCCTGTAAGGCAGGCGAAACCGGTCTGGGGAGAGAGTCGTGGTGGATAGCATAGAAAAGCAGGATGTTTTCTTTTGACTGTCTTTAAAGGGAGTAGAATACTTTGTATAATACACCAAGACAGTAGGGAATTTTTTCCTTGTGCTTCATAACATATATAGCCACCCCGCTACATAATTGATGCTCGTATTTACTGAATGCGATTTCAGTAGGGCATCAACGGCAGGATTTAATATCCTACCGTTAGACAATGAAACTTGTCTAATAAGTAGACGCTTGTTTTCTATGCTATTCACCACGACTCGATACAGCCTCACTGATGAGTTCCTGTAAGGCAGGCGAAACCGGTCTGGGGAGAGAGTCGTGGTGGATAGCATAGAAAAGCAGGATGTTTTCTTTTGACTGTCTTTAAAGGGAGTAGAATACTTTGTATAATACACCAAGACAGTAGGGAATTTTTCCTTGTGCTTCATAACATATATAGCCACCCCGCTACATAATTGATGCTCGTATTTACTGAATGCGATTTCAGTAGGGCATCAACGGCAGGATTTAATATCCTACCGTTAGACAATGAAACTTGTCTAATAAGTAGACGCTTGTTTTCTATGCTATTCACCACGACTCGATACAGCCTCACTGATGAGTTCCTGTAAGGCAGGCGAAACCGGTCTGGGGAGAGAGTCGTGGTGGATAGCATAGAAAAGCAGGATGTTTTCTTTTGACTGTCTTTAAAGGGAGTAGAATACTTTGTATAATACACCAAGACAGTAGGGAATTTTTCCTTGTGCTTCATAACATATATAGCCACCCCGCTACAATAATTGATGCTCGTATTTACTGAATGCGATTTCAGTAGGGCATCAACGGCAGGATTTAATATCCTACCGCTAGACAATGAAACTTGTCTAATAAGTAGACGCTTGTTTTCTATGCTATTCACCACGACTCGATACAGCCTCACTGATGAGTTCCTGTAAGGCAGGCGAAACCGGTCTGGGGAGAGAGTTTTGGTGGATAGCATAGAAAAGCAGGATGTTTTCTTTTGACTGTCTTTAAAGGGAGTAGAATACTTTGTATAATACGCCAAGACAGTAGGGAATTTTTTCTTGTGCTTCATAACATATATAAGCCACCCCGCTACAATAATTGATGCTCGTATTTACTGAATGCGATTTCAGTAGGGCATCAACGGCAGGATTTAATGTCCTACCGCTGGACAACGAAACTTGTCTAATAAGTAGACTCTTGTTTTCTGCGACTATTCACCACGACTTGTTACAGCCTCACTGATGAGCTCCTGTAAGGTAGGCGAAACCGGTCTGGTGAGAGAGTCGTGGTGGATAGCATAGAAAAGCAGCAATATCTTCACCTACTACAAAATGGCGGTACTTTAAAATTACCCAAATACCTAATTGGAATGGCCATATTTCCGAAACTAATAAAGTAAGATGTACTTAATGTGGTATTTTCTTAAAGCTCTTTTAAAGATCTTTTAGTTGGTTATATAATATTATACATGATGCTTTATTAAAAAATATATTCTTTTTATCCTACCCTGTATATTGTTACTAGTATTACCATTACGGCCATGTCAATTAGGTATTTGGGTAATTTTTAAACTACCGCCATTTTGTAGTAGGTGAAGATATTGACTTTATATTTTAGGGTTATAAAGTACTCGTCAGAAGCTTCAAAATGATGTACCACTTGACCTCCTTTCCCATTTAAACTTTTTGATGTTTGTGTTGGTGAGGGAAGGGGATAACCTCAACAAGTAAATTCCGACACAAAAATATGTCCCCTTTAAAATAAAAATTGACGTATTTCAAGATTTTTTTATAAGTGTATAAATATCGGAATTATAAAGGATATCTCGTTCTAACTGGAATGCACTGGTTATAATATAAATACTAGATATAATAACATATTTTTTGATTACCGAGATATCTTTATTCAGAAGTATTAAATCCATAAAAATTGTGTGTAATAATTTGAAGAAGCAAAAAATTTTTTTTGCAGACCAGTGTTACCAAACTTTTTTAAAATTTTTAAATGGGTTATTACTAAAATAAAGATATAAAATTTAAACACACAGTTTTGGGAAACACATTCAATCGTAATGAAATAATTATAACTCAGAGTTCCGCAAGCTTAAGTGTGTCGGCTATTTTGAACCCGGACATTTTTAGATACGAAAGGTCGTTTCAGGTCAGACGCTTAACTTTAACCTATGTACCCGCTGAAAACTTTTCATATGTTCAATTTCAGTTGCGCGTCTGGATTCAGGCAATGTTATTTGGAAAGTATTAAAATTTAAAGTTGTGCTCAAAAGTGCCTAAGTAAAGGGTTTACCAATAAAAGCGTCAGAACTTTAAAATGACACTAATTTATAACTACAAGTAAAATGTAAGTAATTTTTTTTATTGAAAAAGAAATTTATATCTCCATATAACATTTTTTGCCGGCCATGAACATTTAATTTACTGGCATTGCCAACACTTTTTAATGGCAAGGCATTGGCAAAAGGTATCACGAAAGTGGGCAATTGGCCGTTATTGGGCCACGTGTTGCAGATAATGTGATGGCATCCGTCACTAATAAGTTATGATGAAAAATGCGTTTAGAATGATGGCATCCATTATTAATAAACTATTGGCAAACACGTATCAAAAAGACACAAAAGTGGGCAATTGGCCGTTATTGGGCCACGTGTTGCAGATACTGTTATGGCATCCGTCAATAATAAGTTATGATGAAAAATGCGTTTAGAATGATGGCATCCATTATTAATAAGTTATTGGCAAAAAGGTATATATTTTTTTACGCTTTATCTAGGCCACCCGGAGTATGTACAAAATGCTACGCCCAGTTCTTTGCGCCAAAAAATGAACCTTTGCGAAATACAGGGTGTCAAAGTAAAAAAATAAAATAAAATCTTTGAAACCCTTCTTTAAGATCAACTTTTCGACTAAAACAAATTGCATTGGATCGTTGTATTTTGACCCAAAGAATTTGTGGTAGCATTTGGTACAGATCTTTTAGAGACACCCTGTATATTAGTGTTTTTAAAAATCAATCTTCGGTATACCATGTTTTTAAAGTCACGCGTTTTAAATATATTTTATTATTTTTTAATATTTCAATGCGAAACCCTGTTTATTTTTTTCAGTATTCATTTTAAAGCAAGCTGCTTTTAAAGTTGTATTTAGAATGATTGAAAAAATTATCCCAGTTATATATTTTTTTAGTGCATCAATATATCAACAGGATGGAACAACCAAAAACAGAAAATAAACAGGTAAAAATTAAAAGCGATGAAAGTATAAGTGACAATGAAAACATAGTGGAAATTACTTTTAGTGATGTGTGCAAAAGTGATAGTGACGAAGCAGTAAAAAGTGATTCGGATGAGTATGATAAAACTAAAAGAAGAACCGGTCTGTTCTCCATAACTGGTTTGTTAAAGAAACAGAAGAGTATTGAAAGTGGTAAGTCCATTAGAAATGAAAAAATATCAGATTACCTTTTTTTAGTAAATTTAGTTTTCACAAGTACCTACAAGATTTTTAATTTGCAGAATATGTTAATATGGACTTATAATGTCATATTAACAGTTTAAAAATGTAAATTCGGTGCTCTTTGATAAGAAAAAAAAATCACAAAAAGTTTAAAGCAAATAAATCGGCATGCTTGTCTTCGCGGCCGCCTTTGCTATATTTCTTTTATGATATGCCGGTTGATGCAGCTGGTCATCGCACTATGGGATAGAAATTAATTTTTTGGTCAAAATTCAACTTTTCAATCTAACTTAAAATGGGGTGCTTTTACTGGAAAAATATTATAAATTATTACAAATGCTTTTTGGGAACCTAAAATCTATTATATGTTATTATAAATTTACACCCCCTTAATATTATTATTTTTATTGTACAAAATAAACTAAAATGTCAGCTTGTTTGGTTAATTCGGTAATATTCTAATCAGTAATTCGATGATTATTATCTTATAGGATATACAGATGTGTCTATCTCAATTAGTTTCCTGAAATATATGACCATCACAAAATCTGAAAAATAATTTTAAAATTACTCTTAGAAGCGCTAACTCAGAGATTCGACATCTTCCCAACTTTTTTATTTTTTAACGTATAAAATAAATAAAATACACTGTTTTGTTGAGTAGATTCTGTAGACTCCATATCTTTCATCAGAATGCTTTTATCTTTTAGGATATACAGAGTTTCTAGATTGTGGAACCTGCTGCCCGCGGAGGTCCTTCCTTCCCCACCAAATCTTCAAGTATTTAAGTCCTATGTCAACAAACTCCCTCTTACCTCGCTTAAGACACCCACGGTACGTTAGTATTTAGGCTTTAAGCTTTCGTGGTTTGTCCAAAGATAAAAAAAAGTGTAGGACAAAACATATTAAATTTTAAAATGGAAAACCTTGTAAATTATAAAAAATCTTGTATCTGTCCTTACACTCAGAAGTAGCAAAAAGTAGGAAGGCAATTGTAAGTACAAGAATAGATGAAGAAAAAGGTAAAAAATCTTTGACAAAAGTGGCGAGACTTCGCGAGACTGCATCGGAAACACAACAATAGCTCTTATTATTTAAACTCTTTTACTTTTTTTAGTAAACAAGGCTAATAATAAACTAGGTAGATTAAATGTTGTATATTTATGTTTACTTAAAATACATTTTCAAGTTTCTTATTACCCCAATAGAAGTCGTCAAAACCTTTTATAATTTTGTGTAGTTTGGAGTATCTACTTGGAAATACACAGCATGAGCCATTAAAATTTCAAAGTTGCTTTTTGGCCAAAATAATGGATTTCTATCCCATAGTGTATCGGCGTGTCGCTGTAAAGGATAGCGGCGCCTTTGTATAAAATAGTCCGATTGCAGGCGGCCTTTTTTTATGTTTTTTTGTATTATTTTCAAAGGATACCGAATTTGCGCTTTTAAAATGTTCTTACAGTATGTTTAATAAGCAATTCACTGCGCTGAAAATAACCCATATAAAATACAAGAATATTAAAACAATTCCTTCACCATTTTGTCAGAAAATTAATTTTTGATAGAATCGTTTGGGAAAGGTATACATATAGAATGCTAGATAGTACAAGGCCACTATAGAAATTAAATTAATTTTGTTAATAATTTTACTTGTTTTGTACGATAAAATACCAAGAAGTGAACATAATTTTGCTGTAGATTATGGTGGTGGGGTTACTATTTTCATATGCTCAAATGAGAAATACTACTAGAGCCTATAATGAGGTAACATATAAGATAGATACTTTTTATCTATTACTAAATTCAATATCGCATAAACGAAGTCCTTTTATTTTAACTGAAATTGTATCTTATTTAATAGGAATTTTTCCGTTCGAAAAAATAACTAAGAAATAATATAAATAAAAATTAAAAATAAACATATTGTTACGGACATTAAAAATAAGTGTTTTTAGTTTATAGAATTGTATCAAGTTAGGACCTTTTTATTTAGTTTGATAATTTATTTGAATAATTTACCTTAGTTTCTCCAAGTTCTTTTATCACTCTCGAAGATTTCCGAAAACGCTCGAATTATCCTTTGAGAACTTTTATTCCATCCTGTACTATAGAATTTGCTGGATATTTCTGGAATGCTCTACGCATTTCTAAGCTACTTATAAAGGGCGATGGAAAACCTTGGAATGAGTAATATGGGTGCATTCAGGTTGTCCCAGTGGCTGAGATTGTTTAGTTAGAAGTCACTCTGAATGCAAAGCTGATTACTGCTTTTTCGATTGCTGCTGAGTAGTTTGCTCAGCGTAAAAATGACCGCTGTCGCTTTTCAAACAGCGGATTTTGATGGTTTGACATTTGATATTTGAAATGGAAGCTTGGTTATAATCGCGATAAATATTTTACGCTTTACCCATCTATTATTGATCTGTAATACCTTAGAAACGGAATATGTTATGGTAGCAATAATACCTGCTATCACACCTAGGGCATTATAAGCGGGCATTATGATAATGCCCGCTTATAATGCCCTAATGCGCTAATATGGAAATTTTATTGCTTATCCAATTTTATTTCTCTCACAATAAAGATCAAGTTTATACAAAAATAAATTTTAATATTTGTTCTCCTTCCAAAACTTTAGACTTCTTCGGGACGTATCCTTTCGACTCAACTTTTAAAAAGATATGAGACGATGGTATTGCGAAATGTCTATATTTTCATAGACCATAAACGTAGATCTTAGGGTGGAATACTTGGTCCAGAGAGAGTTCGGACTGTATTTTTCCGACTAAAAATAATAAAGTTTGTTAAACATATGTATTAAAATAAAATCAATAACTTACCAGTTCCTGAAAATATGCCATTAAAACGGTTTCGGTTATTTGAAGAATTGCGTTCGCATCTTTCCAAATACCAAATATGCCATACTCCCGATCATACTGTGCCTTGATTTAACTGGCAAAAGATTTTCGGTCGCTTTTATGGCCTTTTCTTTTATATTTTGTGGAATTTCTTCCATTTTGAGCAAATCGTTAAATAAAAAATGCCAACTGACTAACTGATAGAAACATCAAAGTCAAACTTAACACCAGTCATTATCTACTTACGTATACAGGTACAGGTGCAACTTATTTTTTATATTGCGAATAAATAATGTAATTAGTCATTGAAAAACTCTTTTTGGGTAAAACATAAAGCATTGGATGCACCACGGGCTTTACTGGACTATAATGCCCATCAGGTCGAAATCTAGACCTTCAGGGCATTATAGTCCTAGTAACGCCCTTGATACATAAATAGCTATATTTTGCTATTACTTTTAAATATTTTTTTGTAATAACGTTTAAATTCATAACAATTATTATGAGATAAAAACAAATTTGGTCCGGATACCCATTTTTTGATCGTAAATAATAGAGGAAATCCTATTATAGAAAATAATAGAGTGTTGGTACAAAGTATAAAAGGTAAGGATAATTTAATATTTAAATGTACTACATATTTCGTCAATTTATTATTACCATAGTTTATTAACTATGCTCGTAAAATTATTAGATAATTCCTTTGTTTATATTCCTCTGTGTCCCCAAGTAGAGCAAATTTTTGGTCTTACAACTACGACAAAAACTAACTTAAACAATGAAGATGTTTTAAGTGCTATTGATAATAATAATGTACTAGGTAGATGAATATAGCAGTTTTATTGTCTATAGTGATATTTTGCATCAATTACTTGGTGGATGGTTACAAAGTTTGTCAAACAGTTATCATTACTTACTGTAAATGTATAAATACTATATACCTATAAACCAAATTTATGTTATGTTTGAATGTTCACATTTGACCAGCTGTCAACCTTTAAGTTAGCAATGCATTCAGAAAAATAAAAACGCTAACTAACAGCGGTCTCTCGAGGTGATTTGGAACAATATCTGGGTAAATAAAAATAAAAGTTACTGACTAAAGTAACTATTTTTGCCTAATCATCATTTGTACTTCATATAGTTGATGTCGATTTTCATCTTGTACGTACCAATGAAAGTGAGGACCTTTTTTTTTATTGTTTCTAAATGAAAAAGGCAAAGGATTTGGGGCGGCTAAAATTAATAGCTCGTTACTGACTTATTACTTGTAATGAAAAACTAAAAAAACTAAAAAGAGTAAAATAGTTATTAACAAAAAATTAATCTGACCTTAAAAAGATGAATAAAACTCGCTAAAAGTTATTAATAATAGATCAACAAAAAATAGAGTCGGGTAATAACATTCCGCTAAACTACTAAATGTTAATAGCTAAAAACACAAAAGATTTTTTATACTTTATTACCAAACTAGCTATGATTCCCGGCTTCGCTCGGGAGTTGATATGAGACCCAAATAACCGTTGTTCTAAATGCAGTTCAAATACTCGACAACAGATGGCGCCACTACACTTAATTTCCAAGTTGAAGGGTTGGAAAAGTCCTTATATCTTTAAAAATACGCCCTTTAGGGTAAAACGGGAACTTTCTTGTTCGAGGGGGGATAAAGGGCTATCACACTATATAAGTCCCTTTATCGTATCGGGACTCCTTTTCAAGTTTTATCGGCACGCACATTTTATCAACTTAGTTTTATTATATACTAGCTACGATTCCCGGCTTCGCTCGGGAGTTGATATGAGACAAACAAAAAATAAATCATCTACAAGTAAATAATTAATATCCCCCTGCCTACCTGGTTGCACCTATGATAAGGGGCTGAGACAGCTCCATCCATTTAGCAGCCCATAATGTAAAAATTGAGCTGTGAAAAATAGCTCCGAATTGGTCACGAAATGGTCATAAATGGTCAATAAGTGTGACGAATTGGTCATCCATGCACCAACTTTTTACAGCGTATTTAAAAATATCAAGTTCGTCGAAAAATTTTCAGTGCCTCAAACTAATTCTACAAGCGCTGGCGTAGATATTTTTTTTGGGAGGGGTAATGCATATTTATAAGGGGTGATTCAATACAAGGCACTTTAAAAAAATAAAAAATAAAAAAATGACTTTATTAATTAATATTTATAATCATACGAAAGAACTATATCTTACATTTATTTTTTAAAAATTATGGCTTTCAAATGTTTGCCTTAACTGCGCCCTAACGTGGTGTGTTCTCAAGCTCCAATTTTCGAAAGCCAAATCAATTCGTCAGAATCATGACGTACACTCGCAGCTATTGCCGCTATATTTTCTGCCCTACGTGCTGGATGTAGCTCATTTAGTCAAGAATTATCAAATAATGAAAATTGGAGTCCAAATTTTTGTGATGGTACAGCGAATAGTCTGGACCATAAGTAGCCGAAGTGCACGAAACACATTTCTCGAGAACCATGGTTTTCATAATACCACATACAAAATAACTATATTTTTTGTGATAATACAGTTGAACAAGTTTTAGACGTTGGGGCGGGGGGCTAACTCTTTCCAGGATAAATTGTCAAACAGTACTGAACACAAAACAAACAGTTTAAAATTTGGATCCTCTTTAAAATATTTTTAACATTCCTAGAGGGGGTAATTACCCCTTTACCCTCTCAAGGCTCAATCATAAAGGATGAAATTGGTCACAAAATGATCAACATTGGTCAGTAGGAATAATTTATTGGTCGGCAAAATTAAAGGAGTTTTGTTATTAATGATGACATTAAAGGACGAGAAAATTTTCATAGGTATTTAATATTTGGTTAAAGATACTGGAATAAATTAAAGCAGTTAAAATTTCAAGGTCACAAATTGCTACATAAATATATTTGGCACCTCAACATCAACATTCGGAAGTCGTTTTATGCTGTAACAACTGGTCACGAATTCGTCACGATTGGTCATTAGGTTACAATAATTGGTCAACAGTAAAATAGAATTACAATGTATCTCGAGCGTTTTCGAAAACCTATTTAATTGTTGTAAGAATGTGAACCAACCAACCAAGGGTTCCAGCAAACACTATTTGCCGGCAATATAAATTTTTCATATTGGCATTGATGGTAAAGCATTGACAATTGATGACAATATTATGCCAACATCTAATACGCATTAAAAAGTCAACCCTAAATAAACACTTAATTGCCAATAAATTTTACATGCAGGCGAATTGCCGGCAAGCATACAAAAATGGCGGCATACCAATCCTGATTACATAAAGCATGCCTTTTTGTTGCAGGCAAATAAATATTGGATTTTTGAGGCAAACCTTCAACGCATATTCATACTTTTCAAACCATATTATTAACATTGGTATTTAACTAACATTAGAGCAATTTTTTAATCTGTTTTATTTATATTGGCAGCTAAACAACATTTATTTTATGTTTTTTTACATAATTTAAAGGAAATGGCCTTTTCATAAAATTCTATTGTTAAAAATCATGCAAATAAAAATTAGGTCAAATGACCGAAGGTGACAAATTCAAATTTCCCGCTTAGCCGAAATACAAGATTTGACGACTTTGACAGATGAAGAAAAATTGCTTGTTGTTGGGCCGCTTTGTGCAATGTTTTCGTGGTTTTCTAGCTTTTTAGTTTTTTTAAAGAAAAGAATTTTTTAATAGACATAATTAAATGTATTTATTACCTAATAAGTGTGTGTTATGTGATTAATTGGTGATGGCTAGTCGAGAAGGCGAGTTATTCAAGTAGACTGTTAGGAGCTGTAAACATTTTGCTTAAAACCTTTTAAGTTTATAGTTACTTAAAAAAATAATATGAAATTAGGTAGGCAGTTACCTTATTAAAAGTTTTAAAGACGTGTTAATAAAAAATATTATATAAATTTAATAGTTTTTTTTCGACATTTAACTCCTTTAAAATATGTTTCTCTTTGTTTTGGATCTGAAAATTGAGTGTAAGTGTCCCTTGAATACTTACTATTGTAAAGTGTTTTGTTTTGATTTACTATCTTTTTTAATTTTATTACATACCTTTAATTTTTATGGTTTATTGTTACTGTATAAAAATTTATATTATGTATTTTTTTAATGATAAAGTTTTCCTGCCTTTTTCTTATTTTTTTGCTTACAAAATTTTAAATATGTTATTTAACTTTTAGGAGATTTAACTTATAAAACTTGCAATACATATTTAATGATAAATTATCCTAAACGCATTTTTTCATCATAACTAATTAATGATGGATGCCACGTGGTCCAATAACGGCCAATTACCCACTTTCGTGTCTTTTTGTTATCTTTTTGCCAATAACTTATTAAGGATGGATGCCATCATCCTAAACGCATTTGTTTGGCATAACTTATTAATAATAGATGCCATCATCCTAAACGCATTTTTTCATCATAACTTATTAATGACGAATGCCTTCACATTATCTGCAACACGTGGCCCAATAACGGCCAATTGCCCACTTTCGTATCTTTTTGATACCTTTTTGCCAATGCCTTGCCATTAAAGAGTGTTGGCAATGCTAGTAAATTAAATGTACATGGCCGGCAAAAAATGTTATATGGGGTAATTATTCAAATAACTTTAACCTAAATTAAATTATTCCAACATTTTATAATTCTATGAACTAAACAGATATTTTTAAAGTTTAATTTAAATGATATATCTTTTATTTGTTAGTAATTTCTGTAGAAAGGTACTTTAAATTTACGAGCGACATAATTCCGGAAATTGCAGTACTGCACTCGGACATATTTTAGAGAAGTTAACCACGCACCAACGCATATCTCTAAACATATCATGCGATATATCGTACACAGGTCACCTGACCTTTTATTTCTATATCTACCATAAACCAGATAAAATGTCAACAGGGTCACATAGTCATATCTTGTGATGGTAATAGTACATTATGTGCACTTTTGTCAATGTCATACGAATAGGTATAGTAGGTTTCATTTAATGCATTTACGTAAGACAAGACGCCCCAGCAATAAAAAAAGCTTTTTTGGGTTATATACCGAAGGATATCTGGTTAAGTACCTCCTTGTACCTGGTTAAGTACTTCCACCAAATATGAGCCTCGTATACAGGGCCGATCGTTAAAAATAAAAATATATCGATCAGACATTTTCGAGCACGTCAGATTAAGATAGGGTAAGCTAATAACATGCTAAACAGTGTCACTAATCTGACAATTTGAGAGTGACGTAAAGAAAGCAGAGGGCTACAAATTTGTAAAAAAATTGTTATTTTGATATTCTTAAGCTGGCTATTTTTTCATTTCATAAAAAATAATTTAAGGATAACGAAAAATTTATAATCCTATACGATCCGAACGATTTTTACAAGACGAAATAATAACAGTATTTTTTGACATACTTAAAAATCTATAGTCGCTTCTCTCACCGACGAAAAGTTATATATTATGAAGGGTGATTCAAAAAACGATCACAAAACTTAAGGGGTGATTTTACTTGACAAAATAAGGGTAGAGCTTCATATAATTTTTTTTCAAAATGTCTTTCCATTTTGAGTTACAAGCCGTCAAAGTTCAATTTTTATTTTGGATTTTTTGCCATATTGCATTTATTTTTTAACCAGTCCAGTTGATATTTGGCACACAAATCGAGCTTTGCAGATCATAAAATTTTAAGACAAAAGTACTTTTTTAAATACCGCCAGAGGGCACTTTTCCTAAAACTTAAAATTTATTTACATCATAACTTTTTATTTTGACAGATATCGCAAAAATTTAAAAAATAAGGTACTTTCTATTAAAGTCGATAAACCTTTAGGCACCAATAGACATCAAAGTTTTCATCAATTTCAATCAAATTACCTACATACATACAGGGTGTCCAGTAACTCAACCGACAAACTGAACCAAACGATTCTACAATAAAAAATAAGAAAAACACTTCATATAAACATATGTCCTACACGTTTTAGTTTTTGAACTACAGAGTGTTAAAAATAATTAAAAAAAAAAATGTTTTTATTTTCTGTTGTAGAATCGCCCCGTAAAGTTTGTCGGTTGAGTTACTGGACACCCTGTATGTATGTAGGTAATTTAATTGAAATTGATGAAAACTTTGATGTCTATTGATGCCTAAACGGTGAGGTTTGTCGACTTTAATAAAAAGTACCTTATTTTTCAAGTTTTTGATTGTCTATAAAATGGCGCCCCCAGCTTTGCGACATCTGTCAAAATAAAAAGTTATGATGTAAATACATTTTAAGTTTTAGGTAAAGTGCCCTCTGGCGGTATTTAAAAAAGTACTTTTGTCTTAAAATTTTAGAATCTGCAAAGCTCGATTTGTGTGCCAAATATCAACTGGATTGGTTAAAAAATAAATGCAATATGGCGAAAAACCAAAATAAAAATTGAACTTTCACGGCTTGTAACTCGAAAACGAATGACATTTCGAAAAATATTTATACCAAGCTCCACCCTTATTTTGTCAAGTAGATTTTTGAATCACCCTGTATAACATTGTTTTCTTCTTATTATCAAAGCTTTGCGACCCGATAGGTCTCTATGACGCTTAAGTAAATCCCCATAGCATCGTGGAATCACCTACTATTACCATAGATACATATTTTAAAATAAAATCACAAATCATATTTAATTATTTTTCCGATTCGTTTAAACACCATTTTTAAACAAAAAAACCCCCGTATTTTTTTTTCAAATTTAAAATCCATCTAATTTAAAAAACCATAAATGTTACTGTTATCTCCAAGAAACACACGTACAGTTTTTTAAATGCATTTTAAATCAGACATATATTTTTAAGTTGCTTAACGTGTAATAAACTAGATTTAAGCACAATAAAGTATTTTTTAAGTGACTTCTAGCTTGTTTTTTTCAAATTTATTATTCCTTTTTAAAGCCTTTTTTATTTGTTGCCTTGTTACCAACTATAAGATAGATAAAAATATTCTTACATATCGTGTAGTCTCACTTTCGGATGTGTCTAGAGTAGAAAAAAATGTTTCGGTGTGTCACAAAAGTTTATGGCTTTTAGATATCTGATTAACCTTTAGATAAAGCTAGACGAGTTTTATACTTGACATCTTGACAAGTTTATTTCGATTTAAGTTTTCTTGATGTATATCAGTTTCAAAATCAAGGAAGTTGCATCCCAACTAGATCTATTTTTATGTTAGGAATAAAGAAGTTAAAATGTTTTTAAACTAAATTCGGTTTGTCGAAGAAGAAAAATATTTAAAAAATCCTATTATTATGCTACTACGTTTAAAATATGTACAGGGTGTGCGAATTTTGTTTGCAATTGTAGGGTATCTCGGTTAATATTAATGAAAGATGACACAAAAATATTTTTTATGACCCCTTTCGTTTTTGACATAAATGGCGAAATTTAGTTTTTTTCATTTTAGGGACCATCCTATTTTAGTTGTCTTGTAACTTAGAACAAAAATAAAAACTAATTTATAAAATCCAGTGGTAGAGTTAAAATTTCTTAAAATTTTATATTTTTTGAGATATAGGTAAATTAAACAAACGATTTTTTTGGAACATGAAATATGTAATTAATTACAAACTGAATTTTTGAGTCACGGCTACTTTGTTTATACTTAAATCAGTATCCATGGTTTTGGAAAAAATATTTGATTTAAAATAAAAATGTAGATGTATAAAACCGATCCCTTCATAATTTAAATACAGGGTGTCTGACTATATTTTGACCCATTTTGGGCGCAAATAACTTTTAAAGAAATAAAAATGCGCTGTTTTCGCACGAAGCCTAAAATTTTTTAAAAGTTTTTTTTGTCATATCCTCGCCATTTAGTTGTGACATTTCCTTAACACAAAAACAAAATGGCTGATTTTCTGACCTAGAGGCAACTTTATTATTTTAAATGGAACAACATGTATATTTTTTTTAACGAACGAATCTCAAAACATATTAGCCAATGGAACGCCAGACAACAAACATACTCGACTGTTTTTACAAAGATCCTTTTGAATCACAACCCGAAGTAGTAAAAATTATAGTAAGTTATTATCAGTTACTAAAGCTTTTGACCGCGGCTTCGCACGCGTTAAATTTGTGGTAAAACAATTCCCCTTTCCTATACCGTGAAGATTTTGAATTTTATTATATACATATAAACCTTCCTCTTGAATAACTCTATCTATAAAAAAAACCGCATTA
The DNA here is from genome assembly GCA_014170235.1 of Listronotus bonariensis. Lineage (NCBI taxonomy): Eukaryota > Metazoa > Arthropoda > Insecta > Coleoptera > Curculionidae > Listronotus > Listronotus bonariensis. Next base: position 62,431 of record JACEGR010004887.1, read on the forward strand.
AAATCCGTTGAATAGTGATAAAAAAATAGGTATAATAATTTTTTTAATACCAATAATTATTTTGCCAATCTTTATATTTAAGCAATTTTGTAAAGATCTAGATGGTTTAATTACATAGTTAGAATGCATTTTAGTTGTAAGGATTTTTTTATATAAAATCTTTTTTACCCACCCTGTGTGGCAATTCTATATTTTTTTCCTATAAACACTTTCTTTTTCAATTGCAATAGTAACGTCAATATCGAATTTTAAATGTAAACTATTATTTAAACACTCCGTATATGTTTCTTTTATATTATTATACATATAAACCTTTCTTTTGAATCACTTTATCTATTTTAAAAAACCGCATCAAAATTCGTTAAGTAATATCAAATTTTAAATGTAAACTATCTTTTTAAACATTCTGTATATGTTTTTTATATTATTATACATATAAACCTTCCTCTTGAATCAGTCTATCTATTAAAGAAAATCCGCATCAAAATCCGTTGAGTAATATCAAATTTTAAATGTAAACTATTTTTTAAACACTCTGTATATGTTTTTTTGGATATTATTATACATATAAACCTTCCTCTTAATCATCTATCTAATAAAAAAACCCATTAATATCCATTGAGAATCGTAACGTCAATATCAAATTTTAGTTATAGTTTATCCAAGATAGCCGACCCGTGCCCACTTCGTTGGGCGTTAATGTCTGAACTGTTTGTTCAATTATAGTAAAATATAGCCTATAACACTCCTAAATAGTGTAGCTTTCTGATTGTGAAAGAATTTTTATGATAGTTGTAGTACTTCCGAAGATTAGCGGCTTCAAACAAACAAACCCACAAACAAAGTTGCAAACTTTACCTCTTTATATAATAGTATAGATTGGATACAATAAGCCTGGAAGAAAAAAACTTCGCAGGTTCTGGTTAGTTTTGGAAACAAACAGGAACAAAAAAACACAGATCAGTTATGATGGTTCTGTAAAATTCTTTTTTTGACGGTTTACAAGGCTAAAGTCAAACCCATGCGACAAGATTTAGAAAGAAGCCAGTTGTGAGTCTGATTTAGAAGACTGGTTTAAACGTTGTTTTTTTGTTTGGAAACCTAATAAAATGTTGCTCCTTTTGACGCTCTTTATGCTTTTTTGCTCACCTCGACAAAAATGCATAATTAATTCTTCATGTTTGGTACCCTAAAGATTGAATAAAGGTACGATTCCAAGCACCGCAGCAGACTGCAAACGGCCGTCGACAGTGATAAAGCCATTCAGATTTGGTTTATTCCTTTTAACGTGTAAAACCGTTCTTCAGAACCGATCAGAACAGTTTAAATAAGAAGACCAAAAAAGAGTAGGATTTGACCGTTGTCATGCGATGTACCTATAACATTTTTGACAGATTTGTTGTTCATTGCATGGTAAATAATATTTTTCACTTGCTATTTACATTCATGTTAATAGTTTACAAAAAATGACCGAAACAAAGTTTTTAATGAGTTCAATGCATATGCCCGCCCAGCAAGGATAATTATATTGTTTTTAAACCATTCAGCAATTTTGGGCGTTCAACCAATTATAACCGCGGTAATAATTGGTGATAACTTTGACGTATAATACATTGTTTAAACGTCAACATAACCGATTGGTAAATGCCGTTTTAGAATTGGTCCTTCGCCTAAAATTGATGATTGTCCGGGATGTATTTAAACACGGTTAAATACGTCGTATATGACGTCACTGTTTGGCAAGATAATATAATGTTATTAAAATGTTTTGAACCGTATTAACAACAAATAAATAATAGTTTAAAAAACTAAAAAACACGCTTTTATATGCAACCGAACTAAAAATTAGAAAATAATTTTTCATTACAAAGAGTTTGTCACTTCAGAGTAAAAAGCGTGGGGTGCATTTTACTATTTTTTCATAACTTTTCCCTCATAGATATTTGCAAATAGAATAATTATAACATTTAATATATTAAGCACCCCACGCTTTTATTCTGAAGTGACAAACTCTTTGTAATGAAAAATTATTTTCTAATTTTTAGTTCGGTTGCATATAAAAGCGTGTTTTTTTAGTTTTTTAAACTATTATTTATTTTTCATTTTTTAGTTCGATATATCAATTAGTTTTTTAAAAATAAATGCTCCAGTTTATTCACTAAAAAATTCCTTCTGCCATCTTGTCAAGAGACACAGAGGATCTGTAAAGGAATTTATTTATCCTGGCGGTCCTAATCAGGATAACGGGATACTGTTTTTAAATTATTGCATTGTCATCGGTCCTTGATACGTGTGCAAAGTTTCAAAGAAATTGAATCGCTGGAAGTTGGTAAAAATTAGGCTCAAAGATTCCGTTACATAGAAAGATAGATAGATAGATAGATAGATAGTTACAACCCAAGCTAATAAAAGCGTGTTAAAAATGGCTTTAGTCATTCGTGGTTTGTAATTATTTTTTTGGTTAAAAAACCCAAAATTTTGGTGTTTTTAGATTTTAGAGCTAGTTTTCATATTTATTTACAAGCTTAATAGAGTTGGATGTATTTTATGTTATATGAAACAGCCTATAGCGTGTCCATTCCAATAAAATCTAACCATGATCCTGCTAAATCGTCGTCCATGTAGGAAGTTGTTCAGTCGGCTAATTCTATTTCTCATCGTCGGTGTTTACAGGCTCGCTCCTTTGTAGAGGCGGGGTTACAACATCTAAAAGGAATGTTTACAGATTTGTTAAAAAACTTGATGAATTGATGGATGCTTTAAATGAAAGACTTGAGCCAATGAAAAATATTAATACTTTTTAGAAGAATACACCTTTCAATAAATATTTATAATGTGTAGAATTACTGGTAATTAGGGAGGCAAAATTTTCGGTAATTTATAAATCGGTTATATTACCGGTTATATTAGGTAATATTACGGTAACATTGGTTATTAAAAAATAGCTTTTAAAGTAAAACAGCTTTTTTTTAAATTCCAAAACTGTAAAAACATTACGAAAATACAACAATGTTTTTTTCTTTAACTAGTCTAGATTCAGAATGGACTACGTAATAGTGAATAATGGTAAATCATCCTCATCATCTTCCCTTACCTCATCATCTCATTTTTCTTCTTTCTTGGTTAATTAAGTTAAGTCTATAACTTTGAAACCGATATCTTCTTTTTTATATCCTCAGTAGCTTGTTCTATACCTAATTGATCTTCTTCATTTAGTTAATTATAATTATGGGCAACATAACAACGAGAACTTTTCGAAAAATGGATTTCTTGACGATACCCAAAATCGGTCTATATAAGGTCACGACATTCGGCCATATTGCTTTGACGTGATATGACGTCACATCTCCCATTTTTCGGCCATGTTGTTCAGTGCCGGAGATATACAGTTTATTGTATTAGTAGAACAACCGTTTATACAACAGTTTTTAATTATTATTAAGTTGTAAATTCTTTTACTTTAAATAAAAAAATTGGAATTACATCTTTCAACAAATATCACTACCAAAACAATGCAAAATGAAATGCGCAAATTCTAGACGCCACTGGATTGATCATCAGCTTTGATTTTACCCAGTCTTGCCAACTTTTCTCTGTGGAGTGCCCTTTCTTGCGTCCCCGACCTCGAACCGCCTAAAAGTTGAGGATATGTCGCAACCTTATAAATATAAACTAACCTTGGACGATACCAATTTATTTGCGATATATAATCAATTAACTATGCGTATTTTTTCCATTAAATGTCACAGTCTGATTTAGAATTGTTTCAAGAATTTAAAACTTTTAAAATGTACATGGTTCTTTATTTAAATATTTAAAATTAAAACCATTTTCTGTTAAACTGAAAGTAATTAAAAAGTAAAAAAAAGCAAATTCTCTCTTTTTACGATACCAGATCGGTCCATATTTAATTTATTCTGAAAGCGATGCCGCCAAGTACACAAAAAATGATAAAGTAAACAAACCTTTTCAAATGCACATAGCCTCGGCCAGAGCCTAATTACATATTTTTAGATAAATAATAAAAAATACATTGCTAAAACACGTATCACCTACTTACAAAACATTCTCTTATTTCGCCTCTGTCCTACTATAAAACCGGTGGCACGTGGCGTGGTACTAGAAACTCGTCCGGTTAAATATTTTTGCTGCAATAAATCATTGTTTACAAAAGGGTTTCTGTACTTTATCATTTTATGTGTACTTGGCGGCATCGCTTTCAGAATGAATTAAATATCTCTTTACCTACACCAAGTACCATTTTGATATGCCTTATGTTCCCTCAAGCAGCAAGCTGACGTCTTTTTTAGTCATTTTTGGTCAGCAAAGATGTCCTAAGATGATGACAAAATGTCGTTAAATTGACCTCCCTAAGTCACAGACAAAAGACGTCCCGTTAATAACGTCTTTAAGATGACAAAAAATTGACGCATATACTTTTTTAAAAGCTAAAATGATACGATATTTTATTTGAATATTGAAATAGAAAAAATCCTTACTTCTTGCAATTTCCTTGCACTGCAAGGTCGCATCTCTAGGGACAGTGTCCAATCCTGGAGATGCAGATTTTTAAAATAGCCGAAGGTATTTCTTTCAAAGCTAATTGAAATTGCGATCGCCGAACGCAGACCGGTGTCAAACTATTTTGGTCTCATCGGTACGTTGTAGGCGATAAAAAGCGAAGATGTTGAATAAACGTAGTAGTTTATTGTCCATTACGCCATCTATCGGTAGAGTTTTTTCCTATTTTAATTTTCTAAAATTATTAGTCTTAGTTTTCTGTCATATGATATTTTAGCTGGATTTTGACACGAATCATATCAATGTCACAAAAACACCTCAGTAAAATGACGTCATAATTTTGGTCTGATGACGTCTTATGACCAAAAATGACATCATAATAACGTCAGCTTGCTGCTTGGGCCAGTAGTTATGGCTTGTCTAATAGAATTATTAAGGTTTAATTAATTCATGACGTTAAATCTAGATTGGATTATTTAAAATTTGTCGCGTTTTTCTTAAAAGTTACTTTTTCTACAGCTATCGTAAGAGAATGTTTCACAATACAGAATGTTTTGTTTCTTGAAAGAGCAACATTAGAAAAATTATATTTTCAGGACAAATTGTCAAAAATTTAAAAATTTTAACTTTTTTCGTATAATACAGTGGCGTAGTCAGAGTTTTCTTCCCAGCATTTTTTTTATTTTAAAAAATGGTCAAGATGCAGGTAAACCATATAGAGAATAATTTTAAAACCTGCATGGTTTATTTTAAATGACTTATTACACATAATCCACAGAATAAATGGTAAGTACAATGGTACCGCTACACACTAACATTTATCATATTACATACTTTTATTTTTTCCAATTAGATAAATAAATAACAAAAAAATGATTGCAAGCCATATGGCCATTAAATCCAGCCAATTATACCGACATAAACAAAAATCAAATACAGTTAAATTAACACGGTTCAAATGATAAATATCTCAAGAACTACAAAGCGTTGCTCTGTGTGACCTTCTTGTCTTAAGTGCGAACGAAGAAATAGCGCCGCATTTCTTTATCTGATTCGAAGTACTTTTAATCAATGGGTAACAGTACCACTGTCATTTTTAGCGAAAATTATTGGAACTTTAGATACAGTTAGATGTTGATTGTGTTTATGTAATGAGATTTAAACTAACTAATCAAATTCCGATAGTGTATGGAGAGCATAACACAAAGTTATTTTTGTAAATAATAATAATTCAGTGAAATACAGGGTGGTTCAAAATAAGATGCTAATCCTTTGGAGTGTTTTTAAGAAGAAAAGTTTAAATATACCTATATCGAGACCTACATACATATACAGTGTGTCCAAGATAAGGATCCTAAGCATGGGAGTCTCAGTACCTATTGGAGATTCAGCTTTGGTTAAATTGGGAAAAAGTTGTGTTTTTTAAAGCTTATTTACATGCCGTTAAAAACTTCAATCGTCGTAATACGCATTATTAGGCTCAACAAAATTGGCGTGTTAAGAAAATATCGAAACATCAAGAACGTTTTGGGTTTAATATGTGGTGTGGAATTTTAGGAACTAAAATACCAGGTCCATGTATTTACCATAATTCATTAATTGCAGAAATGATACCTTCATTTATTTTTGTAGCACAAAATGTAGCAAGTTAGCATGTCAAACTTATCTTCATGGCTTTAATGGCCATCCTGCATATTTTACCGTAATAATACAATAAGATATTATCTATTCACCAACAAACAATAATAGAGACAACAGTAACAATAACAACAATTGCTCTAAAAACAACAACTCGACAAACAGGGTAATAACGACCAATACTATTTTATAATGATATTAAATTATGTTACAGATACGGTAACAGGTGTTAACGTCCAAACATCTGTTTGCAAGGCCTACTTAAAAATAACTTAAAAAAAACAGAAAAATGCAATTTTTTCTTTTAACTAAAAATTAAAATATGACATGTGATACATCGTTGAATTTGTAATAAAAAATGGGATTAGATACAGGGTGTACTTTTTTCGAGCCATATAAAAATAAAGTTGATGATGGTTTCTTGAAATTGAAACGTCGGGTATAACATCTAAAAATATCATCATGTAGTAGCTAAAAAGTGCCAACGAAAAAGTGTTAATTAGTTTTTTTATATCTCATATAAAGTCAGAAAAAAATAAAATCGATAAAGTTAATATTTGGTTTTTGCCAAATATCTCAGAAGGCCATGAAAATTTATCAAGTTTTTAAACGGTATGTAAAAAGGCTTTTAAAAAACACAACTTTTTCCTAATTTAACCTAAGCTGTATCTCCAATAGGTACTGAGATTCCCATGCTTAGGATCCTTATCTTGGACACACTGTATATATATATATATATATATATATATATATATATATATATATATATATATATATATATATATATATATATATATATATATATATATATATATATATATATATATATATATATATATAGGGTCTGTCCGATGATGGACCAGTGGCGACGCAAGATTTTTGGTTTTGGGGTGGGCAAGAATACTTTTTTAAACTTTTTCCTAATTCAACCTAAGCTGTATCTCCAATATTTATTAGGATTAGGATCCTTATCTTGGACACACTGTATATATATATATATATATATATATATATATATATATATATATATATATATATATATATATATATATATATATATAAAATAAATATATAATAAAATATATAATAACAAAATTGCCCTATATTAAACAATGAACCATTTAGTTTTAAAGTTATGTATTTAAGTGCATATTAAATGCTGTATGGTTGTAATGTTCATCTTTATTATTTTTTGTTATTTTTTAAAATATTTTGTAGCATTAATATTCCACTAAGTATATCACAAAGACACTTTTATTCAAATGCTCACTGATCAAATGCAAAAACGTGTCGTCGACATATTCGGCTATTTGTTTCATCGCTTCTCCCGTATGCCCTTTGTGCTCGGTACCATCGGCGACGTGATGGTACCAAAGGAAACACAAAAGGCAGCCGCTATGGATGGCTACCGGTACGACGCGAAATCCGAAGTCGGTATAGCATAACCAAAGGACATTATATGGTAATGCGTTCAATTATTTGTACCCTTCTGACTTTTTTTTCGTATCTCTTATGACCACTGAATTGTTTTCGAAAAATATAAGATAGAACCTTGTGCATTTAACAATGAACGAGACTATTCCGATTTTAAAAATAAAAAAACTAAAAAAGTGTTAAAAAAGCTTTTATTAGAAACCAAAACTTTAACCATCAACATAACATGATTTATCTATATCTATACTATAATATTATAAAGAGGTAAAGTTTGTAAGTTTGTTTGTTTATATGTAAGAGCAAATCTTTGAAAAAACTGAACTGATCATAAAAAATCTTTCACAATTACAAATCTTACCCTTTAGAAGTGCTATAGGCTATATTTTATTATGATGAACAAAAAGTTCAGAAAAAATATAACTGATACCCAACGAAGTGGGCACTGGTCGGCTAGTATGATATAAAAGCTTGTCGAAAGATTTAAGTAGGTACTTTAATTAACTTAATTAAAAATATTTAAAAATTACAAGAACTCAGATTAACTTATTTAATGTATTAGTTTATCTACACAGGTAAATCTCGCAACAAACATTTATATTATAAAAATTGTGTAGTCGTTAAAAGTATTATTACAGGATAAGTTTATTTTATTCTTCTTATAAAGTAAGAGCCCGTGAGGGGCAGACCTTTGTTATTTTGAAAAAGCTGAATGTTTCTTAGCGTATGCTCCCAATAAAGGTAGAAGCGATGGAGGACTATGAAGTTTGACTCATAGTGGATTTGACAGGTACCAGACACCAAAGGTTAATAAATTAAAATTTAACTTTCGCCATTTTGTAAAAGCTAACTTTTATACATGTTAGGTACTTGGGTACCTGTAAGAAGATATTTCCCCAGTCGCCAGACAGTTTTGACAGTTCAAACATTTTGGGGCGCTCAATGATCCGGGGAAGTCCAATATTTCGGGTATTTAACAAGATATGATAAAAAGTCTGATATAAGAGTTGTAGGGTTGTCAAATAGGATGTCCTAAAATATTTTAATGTATAAAGAGTGTCCCGAAAAACATTTTTAAAAGAAACCAATCTCACAGCAATAACTTTTTTGGGACACTATGTATACATCAAGATATTTTTTGGATATTCCTATTCGGAAATATAAATAGCTTGTTAAATACCAGAAATATTGTACTTCCTCGGATTATTGGGCCTCCTAAAATGTTTCTCTGGCAAGAGGCTACAACAGTTAAACATGTCTGCCGACCGAGGAAATATCTTCCAATAGGCACCCAAGTAACATACATATACAGGGTGATTCAAAAATCGATCACGAAACTTAAGGTTGTGTAAAGTTGTATTAATCTTTTCGCTCTACGATTTTTTAAAAATAATAAAGCACTAAATTTCAAAATGATAACGTAATGTTACGCTAACTGGTATTTTTATTGTTAATAAATATGAGGCGATAATAATGTAACAATTTTTAAAAATATATTAGCATGTAACTAGCAAACGGGTTAACCGAAAAATCTAAAGTTTTTACCATGGACGTAGATTTGCATGCTCTTCAATAAATTTCAATTGAATTTTTCTCTAAAATAATTAGGGGAGCCAATAATTGACCCCATTAAAAATTACATGGGATTTCCTATGTCCCGCCCGGCGATGCATCACCCGGTATGTATGTTTGGCATATGGCTATTCTATTATTTTGTCATAAAAATCTTAAATTCATTCGTGGACACCCTGTACATTAAGTTATGTACTCTAAAATCTCTTAACATCGTTTGTAGCAAGTTAATTTTTTTTACTTTGTTTCGATTGGGGTATTAAATTTTAGTCTTCCATTGTACAGGGTGTCCCCTTTTAGTGTGTTTTACGGGGTTTTTGGCTTATAAGTGAAGTTAAATAATGCGGTTTTTGCGACACAATGCTACTTTTTTGTGAAATGAAAGATGCCGTAAACAGATCTGTCCTAGCCTCCTTAGTTTTTTCGCTACAGGATGATTTTTAAAATGTTGGATTTTCGGTTACCCCTCGTTTCTCGGGTATCTGATAACTTATCGAAAAGATAAAAACGGGCCCTTATAGAATTATTTACGCAGAATACAGTGGCGTTCTTGAAATTTTTCTCGGATTTACTTTCTTTGAGATATTAGCCAAAGTTGCACTTTTTTAGAGTATATTTTTTCGTCATATTATTTGCCCCACTGAGAGCTTTTTAAAAATATAATATAGTCGAAATTTATTTTTATAAACAGCATGAAAACATGCAATTATTTACTTTTTAACATAGGCGGCTTTGTTTTAAATTAATGACAGTCAAACGAATCAACGTCAAATGCTTTCTCGCACACATTGTATTTTCCGTATTATAAACTTTTAAACATATGTATGTTTGGTTAAATCTTAATTGGAGATATGCTCCATATTGAAAAGAATGGCACCGGTTTGGTCCTGGTCCCGGGGTATACGAGCTGACCCTGTTCAGCCCTATTGACCCCTATGAACTGGCCGGTCGCCTGAAACAAAATAAAAAAAACCCCAAAAAATTCTAATTAAAAAACGACGTTTTGGTGGCAAGTTTGCCACCGTTGTCAAGATTAAAAATTAGGTTAAAAATAAAAATAAAATATTAACTAATATTTAAATTAGAAATTATTAAAATTTGGATTATTTTTGTATCTCAAACTGAAAATAGTTTGACCCATGTGTCATGAGTGACATAAGTAACTGGTGTATTTATTATTTGTAAGACAAAAAAGGTAACAAGTTAGTTAATTTTTAGTTTTCCTGAAGATACTTCAGTATCGAGCAAAGGCAACCAAGTGTTATTTAAATTAACTGAAATTGATGCTACACAATTATCTTTATTTAATAATATATACGCACTTTCTTTGATTTTGCGTTTTTAGAACAAATTTCCTTTGCTAAAATACTCGAAGCATCCCAGTTTATTCTATGATTGTTTTCAAATGCGTGTTGGCAGATTTTTGATTTATGAAATTCTGTGTTTTTAATGAATGATCTGTGTTCTTTTATGCGTTTAGCTATTGGTCTACAAGTTTCACCTATATAAAACTTACTGGATTCGCAAGGTATTTTATAAATAACATTTTTTGCATTTTCATTTAAGTTGTAAGGTTTTGTTTTTGTTAATTGAGATCTAATGGTGTTTTGTGTTTTAAAGCTTGTGCGAATATTAAATTTATTTTCTATTCGTTGAATTTTATTTGATAGTCCGGGAATGTATGGTAAAAATAAATTTGTAATAGGTCTATATTGATTTTGTCTTATATTTGGATTTTCAAATTCAAGAAAACAATTATTTATAAAATCAAGAGGATAATTATTATTTGGTTAAATCTTAATATTTTGTCATAAAAAATCTTAAATTAATTCGTGGACACCCTGTAAATTAAGTTACGTTTTCTAATATCTCCTTACATCGTTCGCTGCAAATAAATTATGTTTTGCACTTTGTTCCAGTTGGAGTATTAAATCTTATTCTCCCATTGTACTAAAGTGTTTTTCTTTGTACCACTGAATTAAATTTATAGAGCAACAGTTTTGCACCGTCTGTACTAGATTAAAGCGCGTGAGAATATAAATTATAATTCCTCTATTCATCTGTTAACAATAAATTCTAAATAATCCACATATATTATACAATCACCGCTTATTATTAAAATTATCAAAAATGTTTCCGAAAGAAACCCAAAGATATAATTTACTAGTTTTTTCTTTTTTGAATAAAAGATACAGCAAAGCGGCAAAACCCTTGAAGCTGGGTAAACCGAACTATTTTCTATATTTTATCTGTTGTGTTCAAGTCATGAATAAATAAAATAACTAGTTTGTACTACATTATGTGGTAGCTGCTCTATACTTTATCCTCTGTCCTTTCTTCGTTCGCACCGGTCGAACATAAGAAAATGACCCTATAGATTGTCCATCGAGGTATAAAATCGTATATGGAGAAAATCGTTGGTTAATCTAGTTTAAACTTCCTAAAATTACTTGAATAACTATTTCCTTCAATTCTATAGGTTTGTTCCAGCAGGCTGTCAGAAATGTTCGCAACCGTTCGGATTCTGCGCACGTCAAATTTGTCTTTCCAGCAGTGCCATGTTTCTAACATTATACAATTGTTTGTTGTTCCAGCAGTAGTTTGGGGATGTTGGAAACATGTTAGAAACTGTTTGAAAAGTTTGCAAACTTTAAACATTAGTGACAATTTTTAACATAACCTTTTTTGTATTGACGTATAAGCAGTATGCAAGCCTTGTCTATTTGTTGTTCCAGCAGAAAACTGTTGCCAACATTTCTGACTAATGTTTGTAACAATTTCTGCGTTTTACGATTGTTGCTAACATGTTTCGAACATTCTGCTGAAACAAACCTTATAACATAAAGTAGCAAATCGTGCATGCAATATTATTTGGAAATTTTATTTATTAACTAGTGGCAACATTGTCACGACGAAATTTTTTCAATATGGCAGACTAATTTAGTGGGTTTGTGCTAAATTTTGTGTTTCTTTTAATTCTTATTTAACTTTATGCATTTTGTTGCTTTAACCCATTATCTCCAAACGCAACACTAGATTAACCATTTTTTTTACGTGACAGATCACAGATTATACATTTTGATGGTCCCAAATGGTTAAGCTGTGTGATAAAAAGTTAACTTTATATAGTATATTTAATTTTTTTATCATCCCAAACTTATGCAGTTTTTACCCTTTGGGGACATTTTTTCTTGATCACTCTAGAGCAGCAAATATCAAATCAAATAAACGCGCAAAATATAAAAGAGTAGTCGTACTGAAACGAAACTCTATCAAAAATAATAATAAAAAAGAATGCGCGTGCACTACAAAATCTTATTGTAAATTGACTTTTTAGCGGATGCAAGCCACGTTTTTTGTCGCGCTCTTTTTGGCGTTAGTTTAGTGTGCCTGTAAGTATCGAAAAATCACTTGTTTGGTATAATGTAAAGCCGCGTTCAGACTTGCAACAATTCCCCAAACATCCGCTCAAACTAACCAACCTGTTTGCGCGCTTCTTTCATGCCAAAAAACCGCCAAGCTCTAAATCGCCAGCAAATCATTGGCCACACCCTTGAAATGACGTAAATTCTGTTTACGTCCACGTCCACGGCCGCGCTATGTGGCGGGGTATGCGACGTAGAGCGGCACGGCGCATTGTTGCAAGTGTGGACGCGGCTTTATATGACTAACCACTATTTACCCGAAGAGAAATGAAAATTGCTCTGTAGCAATTGTTACGATTATAAGCAACCACCAGCAAGTTGCTATGATACAAAGATATAACTGCAAGGACAAAGACAAAAATAATATTTTCCTTAGTTAACCTAATGTCATTAAATGCTACCAGACACATATGGGAAGGATAGACCTCCATGAAATGCAATAGCAAATTAGGATACTTATTGCCAGGTCCATCTTTAAACTTAATTTGGAAACATTAACTAACAATAAGTATTATTTATAGAAAAAACTATATTTCCTATTTTTTATTTATTTATTTATTTATATACAGTATCTACAGTACTAACCAGAACTAACCAGAACAATACTAATCATAAAAATATATAGATAGATCTTAAAAATATGTGCATATATCACAAAACTAAGTCAATTATACTACTATACTACTCTACAATAATAAAATAGAACTATTATTTACAAAACTAAATACAGAATATCAGACAATTGCTTGTGACAAGTAGAGTTTTTCCTCCACAATGTTTAGCTCTTGATGTCTTTCATATCTGTATGAAATGTAGGTATTTATGCCTTTTCAAAATCCGGAGCACTGTTGATTGATCTTTTCCTATGATATCCTGAAGTTTCCTTGTACTCACTTTTCCTTCATTTACTTCCACGTGCAATAAAAATTTCCAAGTCTCTATCATCTCTTACATTTTCTTCTCTTTGATACTTCCTAGCTTCAGATCTGCAGTTAATTATCACTGTACCTTTGGTCTCAAATTTTTTGATAGTCCTATTGACTGTTGATTTTCCCGGTATCGGTCTATTCGGATACTAAGCAGCGAATATGTCTGACACCTTTTGGTAACTATGTCCTTGATAGTACCATTAAATCATCAATATTTTTCTTCAGTACTATAACTCATGGTTAATCTTTTCGCTCTATGATTTTTTGATAATAATGAAGCACTAAATTTCAAAATGACAACGTTATGTCACGCTAACTGGTATTTTTTTGTTGTTCATAAATATGAGGCGATAATAATGTAACAATGTTTAAAAATATATTATCATCTAACTAGCAAATGGGTTAACCGAAAAATCTTAAATTTTTACCATGGACGTAGATTTGCATGCTCTTCAATAGAATTTTTCTCTAAAATAATAAGGGGAGACAATAATTGACCCCATTAAAAATTAAATGGGATTTCTTATGTCCCGCCCGGCAATGCATCACCCGGTATGTAATTGTATCCATTTTAATCAATCTGATTAGGAAAATAGGTATTGTTGTTGAGCTAGTGGTACATGAAGATAAATTGAAGTGATTATTCGATGGGCGCTTTTGATTTTGTAAAAACACCATAGGTCGGGAAATATATCCTTTTTCTACTTATTCGAACTATTTTTGAGTCTCCAAATACGATCTGTCCATTGTACATAATAAAGTAGTATTTATGCAAAAACCTCACACAAAAATCCAAATTTCAAGCAATTACCTACACTGCGGCGATTAGCCATTCAGCTCGAAGGCAGTGGTTGAACATGGAACAAAACAGTAGTGGTCTGCTCTAACGTAAAAAAAAATCGCTTTTGTGGCTGCAGATGTTAAAGAAAACCCTTAAACATCAACCAGAAGACAGGTGACGCATCTAGTCCTAACTAGACGCTCTTTGCAACGAATTTCGATAAATGATTAAAAGGTGTTCCAGTAAAAAGGTGTATAAAGTTTAAACACGGCACACAGTCGTTTTGGCGATTTGCAATGACTCGCTACGGAGAATTTGGTGGCCAAATGTTTAAGAATAGTCATGCTGTAAAAAGAACCCGAATGTACATCAACTCTGGCGGCGGATTTTTGACGGAACAAGATATAAAGGTCTAAATAAGAATAGTTAGAACACAGAATAGACTTAGTTATATTTATAGCTAGAGTTACTGTCATCAAAAATGGAGTGAGAACTTTAGCGCCACCTTGTATAAATTATGGCTGCAGCAAAAGATCAATTGGAGTGTAAAAATTACCTATGTAATAAGTCTTTTGAGTTTCTAGGTGAATCCCAGATCGTTGCTCTTAGTAAAACTTCTTTCCTACGGTCTTTCAATTTTGCTTTTGGCTCTCCAGTTTACTTTCTAGCTGACGTATATGTACCAGTTATTGTAGATAGTCACTGTTTACATTAATCACAGTTTTTTTCTTCACATTAATGACATTTTTTCTTTTACATCTAATTCATCGTTTTGCGCGTTGTTGTAGTATCATTTACTTTAAAATTTACTTTCCTAAACTAATCTCTAAGTCTGACTTGAAAAACAACGGCTAAGAAATGTAGGTATCTTTTTCACAGGATCTTAATTTAATATGCCTTTTTGAAATTCCTTGGTGTTGTCTACATCGTGCTGATGAGAGCCGAGTAGTTTAAAGCCGTACACGGTTGGTAACCATATTCAACTCTTAAGGAAAGACCCTTGGCAAGTGTGAAAATATGCAGACTTGCTTTCCAGGATGTCTTTGTTATAAAAAAACTTCAAATTTTCAATAAAATACCAAAAGTGCCAGTCCACGCAAATCCCTTGGCAAGTGTGAAAATATGCATCGCCAGATCGGACAGATGGAACTTTGCAATGCAAGCAGCAAGAAGACTAAGCTTTCCAGGATGTCTTTGTTACAAAAAACTTCAAATTTTCAATAAAATACCAAAAGTGCCAGTCCACGCAAATCTATAGATCGTTAGTCCATCGGAGATAAACTAGCACTATAGAAACTGACCCCATACGTCGTTGCGTTATCTATCTCGACCAGAACCAGTTCGCCATATTTTTTGATCCGCATCCGCCGTTGATCGGCGACCGATCGGCCGATCCCATTCAGCATAATTGTACGTGGGACTGCGACCAACTTGTTGACAACTATGATTAAGTGCAAATAGCTAAGAACCAAGAGAAACTACCTATTTTCTATTATGGCAGTTTGATATAAAAATAAAGTTTGACAAAAAAGTTTAAATGGAAAACAAGTCTTTAAACACCTTGTATTATTTAAGCAATGAAGAACAAAGTTTTACAGCTTCTACATTTTATAAATTTTTGATTTTGATGCATCAATAAATAAATTGTGTTGCATTGTTCAATTGTAATAAATAAGGTAGTTTGCTTTGAGCTAGCTCTTCTCCCACTTCGATCTTAAAAAATATTTCGAAAATTACATACACGCAAAGATGGAAAAATTTAGAGAATAGAATAGAATAGAATAGAAAAAGCTTTATTATCTGAAGAATACAAAGTTCTTATTGATAAAGCGGTTGATTGCACCTAAATTTTAAAAATAAACAATTAAAAACATCAACATAACTTTAGCTTAAAAACAATGATACAAGTATTTATAATAGGTTATCACAGACAATGAATATAGGCTACTAAACACTATCAGATAAAATTAGATAAGCTACTAACAACCACAAATATATAAAAAACAAAATTTAGAATTCAAAAGAAGTCAGTAAAATCACAGATATAAATTATAACATTAAAAGAGTTTAAAACCTAACAATTTAAATACCCTCACAACATACATTTATGATAAAACAAAGTCAATAATTAAAAAAAGTTTCCATAAATAAACAAACAACAATCATTAAACTGGGCAAGTCAAAAATATAAAAATTTAAAATAGGCAAATATAAAATCATTCCAACCGACCAAGTCGAGAAGCTCAAATCACAATTAAAAATTTAAGACAAAATCAGTAGTGGGTTTCATTAAAAACTCATCAACTGTATAGTAAGCTTTTGAAACTAAAATGTTTTTTACCGCTTTCCGAAATTTTTTCTCACTATTAAGTTTTTTAATTCTTAAAGGCAGATGATTAAACATTTTCCTACTTTTATACAAGATAGAATCCCTGACTTGACTTGTGGAAGGTATAGGTAATTTAATACTATAAGTTTGTCTAGTGTTGTACATAGAAACTTGATTAATTTGACCCTTACATTTTCTGAAAACCAGACAGCAGGTTTCCAACAAATACAAACAGGGCAGTGTCAAAATTTTATGAGTTAAAAACAGTGGTTTACTTGAATCTCTGATTTTTGCTTTAAACATATATTTTAATGCCCTTTTTTGTAAAACAAATATTATATTAAATAAATACTGAGAACAACCTCCCCAAAAGCATATGCCATATCTTAAATGAGATTCTATCAGTGAGAAATATGCACTCTTAGTTATAGCTAAGTCCAGATTATTGGAAATAACTCTTATTGCATAACAGTTGGATGCTAGTTTTTTACTTAGATACCTTATATGGGACTCAAACTTTAACTTATTATCTATATATACACCCAAAAATTTATTTTCACACCCTCTAGCCAATGCTTGATCCCCTAAACTGACCTCACCCAACGAACACTTAAAGGTAATGAGTTTTGTTTTGGATACATTTAAGGATAGATAATTGGCGTCAGTCCACTCCTTAAGCTTAGCAAGATCATTGTTGATATCATTCTCCAGCTGATCTGTATTTGCACCCACCCACAGTATAGTAGAGTCATCAGCAAATAGAGTAAACTTACCCCTGATATCAATTCCTGTTAGGTCATTGATGTAGATTAGAAAAAGTAAAGGTCCGAGAACGGAGCCCTGAGGCACCCCTGAATCAATTTCAAGGCTTCTGGAAGTCCCATTGTTGAATTCGACCTTTTGAAAACGACCAGAGAGATATGACCTAAACCAGTCTAAGGCATTTCCCCTTATGCCATAACTTTCAAGTTTCGACAGTAGTATACTGTGATTGACGCAGTCGAATGCCTTCGACAAGTCACAAAATACAGCTGCAGCTACATCACCATCATTAAGACTTATGTACAACATTTCAAGAAATCTAAAGACTGCATCATTTGTACCCAACATTTCAAGAAATCCAAACTGTTCAGGGCAAAGTACATTATGCTTTTTAAGAAATTGTTGCAATCGCTTTTTACGAGTTTTTCAATTATTTTCGCCAAAGTGGACAACAAGGCTATAGGTCTAAAGTTAGACGGGTCATTAAAATCCCCTCCCTTATACAAAGGTATTAAAATTGCCTTCTTTAAACAAGGCGGAAAATATCCGGACTCAAAAGAATGATTTATACAATCCACAAGGACCCTCAGAGCACAATCAGGCAAATGCAGAAAAATTTTAAGAGATAGTTCATCCCATCCTGAAGCATTTTCATTCTTTATTTCTTTAAAAATTTCCCTGACTTCACATACATCTGTGGGACTTAAGAAAAATGATTGTGCAATGTTAATGTTACTTAAATATTCCCTAAAATTATTTTTAGAAGTTATTTTACTATATAAATCCTTAGCTATGGAACAGTAGAAATCATTCATTTTATTACAATCCAATTTCGACTCAGCCGGTGTATTATTATTCTTTCCTCTCAAATCGTTTACAATTTTCCATGATTCTTTTGTTTGTTTTTTGATTTTGTTATTCTGTTTTTAAAGTATAACTGTTTAGCGGCTTTTATAGTTGCCCTATATATTTTACGGTAATTAATAAAGTAGGATATAAAGTGATTATTGTCTTGAGCAAACTTTCTAATATAATGCAAAGAGCGCATATTTCTCGAAGAAACCTTTAAACCCTTAGTAAACCATGGCTTTTTAATCTTATTTTTATTATTCTAAGAGGAAATGACCTATTAAAAGCAGAAGACAAAAAAGAATGAAATTTCTCTAAGGGCATAT